>JAXQQM020086480.1:0-224861 GCA_034641835.2 Pinus albicaulis
TTTTTTTTTTTTGTAAATTCGGTGGGTCCATTCCATTTTCTATTTATATCTGTAAAGGCAGGCTACATTATATAAATAAGATCTGTTTAGCTTGGCCTCAACCTGCCCGCAGGAAACCAGGTCTGTTGGCCATCTATAAGCATAATACGCTGTCCAAAACTGAAATTGTTTCATTCTCCTATACTTTTCATCCGCTGTCTTTTCTATAAGTCCTATACTTGCTTTCTTAAAGCATTTAAAACTTCTATTTTTAAACAAAATTATCATCAAAATTTAAAACATATGTTCATTCCTACTGTCTAGCAACATTCTGCTATATTTCTGACGAAGAGACTGGGGCAGGGTCTTTTGCACTGGTCCCCGGCATATCAGTTTGCTGTAGCTGTTGTAAAATCTGTTGAAGGATTTTTTCAATCCTTCCTACCTTATCATCCAGCCTGCTAACTCTATCCACCGTCTGGTATTGAGTTATCTTTATGTGCTGTAGTTGGTCTTGAATCTCTAAAATCTGGCCCTGCATGCTTGTCCCTTGCTTGGCAGCTTCTACTTGAGTATACTGAGGATGGAAGCTTTGCATGGCTTTAGCTATTAAGCATTTAACTATCCAATATGTATGGACAGTCTGATTGAAAAGGGTGAATCGTCCCCGCGTATTTCCTGGGTCTTGTATGAAGTCCAGAATATCTGCTTCTGACTCCTTGTCTTCAAATTCTGTTTGTATGTCCCTCTCCCATCCTCGAATGATCTTCCTTGTATTAGAGGAATTGCCAATGACATAGGTAGCAGCTAAAGTTTCCAGGTGTTCCTGGTTTGTCTTCCTTCCCCTTTTTTCCTGGACTGGTTCAGCTTGCTCTGGCTGCTTTCCTTTGGCATCCTCTGTTTTCACTTTTCGTTTTCCCATTAGCACTGAAACCCTATGGACATGCACCATTGCATCAACAGGAACAGTAGCAATATAAAAAGTTAGATTATCATGTACAGTGCGCCACCTTTTGTTGTCCATCTCCTGGCTGCCATGCAATCTAATTGACTTAACATTGGTACTTACACTCTGAGAATTACTAGACAAAACGACTGTATTAACCTTAGGACTTTGGTTCAGGAAATGAAGGTTAACGCACAGAAAAAAATACCAGTGCAGAGCCTCTCTCTGGGCTCTAGGGTCCAGGACATTACAACAGTTTACGGCATGGAAGCCCAGATTGGTATCGTGCCCTACTCTATGGGCTTTGCTTATGAGACGACCCCCATAAAGCTGAAACCAGAAAATCCAAACCCGAAAACGCTGAGAAATTGCTGTGAACCCACCCGCGAGAATGAAGACACTGAGACTCCAACTACCACCCTTCTGAAAAGGGCTCATGCACCTAACAATCCTAAAATTCAGATTTTCACCAATACCATCTAAATCAAACCCACAGCATAGGTTAGAGCCGTTTTGACTTGGTAATGAGCCCGGTTCTGGTCCCAGAGGCTCACGAAGTCTTCCCATTTCATACATTTCCAAATGGGAGAGTTTTTTTACAGACTCGTACTCAATTACCTCTAAAGATCTAGCAATGGCGGACAGTAACAGAACCCAATAAACAAAGTAAGCTAGACTACCACTGGGGTCTCTAAAACATGGCTGGATTGGTTTCTTTAGAGGAATTTTTGGATACAGGATTCGACATAAACTCATCTGGTAATCTTCCATAAAGCATCTACAATATGCAACAGTATTAGGCTTCAGAAGAATGGTTAGGATGCATCTTACATACCGTAACAAGAACAACTGAAGCGCCGACTGAGTGCTGGAGCTTCTCCTTCGCCTTCTATTTCCCACAGGAGCCCGCACAAGATTTTGCATGCCAGAATGAGATGGTGGAGGACCGCCTTTTACTTGGGCGGTGGGTTGACGTGTGTGAGCTGGCCACCCAGCCTGGCCATATTCCCTCTTAATTACTTGCATTGATGTTTCCTGTCCTAGCTTCATCATTATCTTGAAAGCGGTGGCATTAATCCGCGTGCCGTGTTGCCACGACTCCCATTTCTAATTGCCGGAGGATCACCCCGATCGGGAGCTAATTATTTATTTCATTTTCAGAGTTTTCCTGGTTTTACACTTAGCCTTGTGTTTCTTTCTTAGGGTTATAGCTGGGAGACTTTAGGGAAAATTGCAGACTTCCTAGGTAAATATTTTTTCTATTTTTCTCCTGCGATTGTTTTATTTTCAGTTTAATCAATATGTACTAGTGAATTATATTAATCTCATATTTACTGGTCTTTTCCATGCAAGGTATTGTCTTAGTGGTGCTCTTCAATTTTTCATTTACAAATTCAAAGCTCTTTTCTCAAGAACAGGAGCTTTACTTGGGGAGGGATACCAGACCACACCACGTGGATTTATATTGAGAGATATATTTTAATGAAAAAATGACATAATATATTGAACATATAATATAGGGTAAAGGGTTTTTATATGTTGTGTATAAAAAATTAAGCTCAAATTTAAAGAAACAATATAAAGGATATAAAAAATATATATATAGTTAAAGTAAGGTTTTTTAAAATTGGATAGTATATTGGATTCATATTGGTAGGGGTTAAATAAGTGATTTTTAAAGGTATTTTCCAATATTTAGTTAAATTAAGAAAATTTTGTAGTATGTCACGAATGATTGTGATGTGTAAGAGCCCCTAGATGCACAAGAAAATTACTTGACTGGGGTTCCATGTTAGTTTTTTTTTTAAATTTACTATTTCACAATATTGAGTTTCGAAACCCTTGGAAAAACCGAATTTAATTTAATATAAAAAGTACAAGAAATACGAGATATATGACCTACAGACATATTTATGCACTGAATATAGAATTGTATTCAACTTAATGGTATCAATTAGATTTACTCATACTATGCTTGTTTTATACACCCTTTTTATGGTTTGCTAGGGTGTTTCCAAAAAGTGCTTGATAATCTATATATAAATATATTTTATTTTGTTGTTTGTAGTTAAATTTCTACTTGTACATAAACTCTCATGGATATTTTATTGGAGAGTTCATCACAACAATTCTAAAAATAATATATTAAAATATTGAAATTTTACACTATTACAGTTTTATTAAAATTCTAGGTTTGTAGATTTAACTGTAATTAATGCATGCATGCAAATGGAATTTATGTAGAAAAGTAGTAAATGGTAAAAATATGCTCTCTCTCACACACACATAAGACACAATATGTTCTCTCTCGCAAACCATTTTATGAGAAAACCCAATTGGAAGGTGAGGTCGCTTTCTTTCTCTGCCTCCACTCTACCTCGAAATATGGTTGTAGGTGCAAAGAAGTAATGTATGTGGCCCATCCTCTTTGTTTTTTCTACCTCCTCTCTCGCCTACCTATCTTTGCTCAAATATGAAACAAAATTCTCTTCCTCCTGGTGGTCTGATTATTACACAACCCGAAACTCTATTAGTGGTTAATTTTGACTAAACCAGATCTTAATTATAGTTACAATATACAATATTCTAGATTATTTTACATCACAATCATGTCTATATCCTTTTTTTCATGAACAATTGAGGGGGCTGGGGTGGAATCCTCCCGAAGTATAAGTGTGAAAATAGGAAGGTCAACTTCTGAGTGATATAAATTTTTCAAACAGACTATAATTCATGGGATTCTTGTGTCATTGGAAAGATATATATGTGTATAATAACATGAAACAATGAAAAACTATATTGGTAAAGTTTTACCCCAAAATATTTCATTCCAAAAAATGTCATTTGATGCCTCAAAATGTTCTGAGAAGGTTTGAGACCCACATTTTCCAAACTGAGTCTTTTTGGTAAAAATAGTCCTGTAAGCTAATTCCTCCACTTTTCTACTCTAAATACTTCATGATAGATAAAACACAATATAATTATCAAATCTAGATCACAAACGACCATTGACCATTATCCCTTTCGAGTGTTAAACTAAAAAAATTATTATTGAATGTCTTAATATTTTCTTCTTCCTATTCATGGAACACTATTAACACTTTTATTTTCCGGTCCTAAAGAAATTCTGTTTGTTATTACAAAGTTACATACAAAACTATGTTATGACATGATTGGATCAACAATTATTATCTGGGTGCAATAAATTTATTGAGTTGTGTAACAAGTTATATCTATGAATGATATGTTTGTGAAAAATATTTATACATCTATTAAGGCTATTAAGTCTAGTGATTTACAAAACTTATTTCGTGCTTTCAATTGCATTCAACAATTCTTGCCTTGCAAGAGTTAATTATGTGCCCAGTTCGAGGTTTATGAATTATTTATCTGTTTTATTTTCTTGTACAATTTTCTATAATATTATTAACTTCCAGTATTAAGGTTCTCTTAAGTACAAAATGGGTTTATTACTACTTATATCAATTATCAATAATCTTGAAATTTTTACTGAATATTTTCCAATAATATTAATTGTCTTATGGAATGACATTTTAGGGAGATAGGGACTAAATCTGGGCTATTGAATCTGTCAAATTGGCCTAAGATCTAACCCAACTCAAGGTTACACCTAGTTTGCATTATTATCAATCTCGCTCTTCTATTTCACATGTGAACCCTAGGGAAAATAAGTAACAATTCAAATGAAGTAACAATGTCATAATATTGTACAATAAACTCAATGATAATTTCTTAGCTCCAGTTTCTTCATTTATGAAAAAACATTATTTTATCAAAGAAAAATTATATGATTTCCTAAACCATTTCATAACTCGATATAATAGATCACAATTTCTAAATTAGTAGCCAACAAGTAAGGTAAACTTGTTCAATACTTATTTGTTTCCTTCCTTTACTTATTCAAGCTAGTAACAAAGTTAGAAACAAAGTCACAAGGGAAATAATGCTCCTTCCCACCAATGAGACTAGTCACATCAATATGTCTCCCTTCTAGCGAGCTTCACATCTAGTATATTTTAAAACACTGACTATCCCAAAGACTATCTCATCCCAACGAGGCTTAGTCTAGGGTTCTCGAGCGAGCTTCACATCTAGTATAGTTCAGACCTCTTAGCTACACAAATTCTATCCCAACGACTATCTCATCCAAACGAGGCTTAGTCTAGCGTTCTCAAACTAAGAGCACATTCAATTCCAAAGACTTTTTGATTTCAGCTAGACTTATTCTTATATTTACAAGCTTTACCAAAGGATATTACAATTCAATTAATGCATATAAAAAACAACTCTAAATAATGAGAAAGAACATAACTACTCTTGAGTTAAATCTCAACCTTTGATCTATGAGTACTACTAAGAATATTCCATGTAGGTTAAACCCTATCATCTATCTAATTATAAGTGCTTAAAATTTTAATTTAATTATGAATAAATATTGCATAGATGGTGGAGATTTAACTTGCACAAAATATTCCAAACTATTATTAGTAGTCATAAATCAAATCTTGAAATTTGTTTCAAAAGTAGTTATGTCGTGATGTCATTTTAATTAAATTGATGAATTAAAATAAAAAGGTCATGTAAATATGAGTTATGGGTTTTTGGCATGTGATATTAGTAAGCCATGATATTTTAATATAACCTATTGATATGTGAAAAGTCTCCATATTAAAATGTGGGTGAATCTCCACATTTAAGAATCTTGTTACATGTCTTATTAAATGTAAAAATTTTCACTCAGATAATAATAATAATGAAAATAATAATAGTTTTTAAATTTAAACAATGTAATATGTATGGGACATGTCTTTAAGAATTTTGTTGCAAATAAATTAATCTATTTAATTTACACAAATATATTAATAATTTATTAATAATTAAATTAAAAATGTCAAAATGTGTAATTAATTATTTTGTTAAATTAGAAATAAAATACATTATATTTAATCATTAACAATATATTTAATTTTTCTTAAAATTTAATTAATTTTAATTAAAATTAGTTACTAAATCTTTCATCAAATTCATAAATTTATTATTTTTTCTTTTAATAAAAAATAATAATAATTTATTTTAAATATTGTTTTTCATATTATAATGAAAAATTTCATATCTTTAAACCTATCAAAATTGCAAATTTATAATATCACAATTGCAAAGTTCTAATTTTATTTCATTATGATAAATAACTATAACAACTCAAATAGCAACTATGACAATTATAAAATATATAATGAAAAAGTTAATATCTTTAAAAATATCACAATTGCAAAATTCTAATATCACAATTCCAAAGTTCTAATTTTATTTATTATGACAAATAATTATTAATCTATGGAACAATTCAATTAATCATTATTTTATTGTAAAATATTATGTAAAAGGTGAAAACTAATATTTAAATTTATATAAATAAATGATAATAATTATTATTATTTTTAATTAAAAATTAATTAAATTATTAATATATAAATTCTTATAAATCAAAATTAAATAATAATAATAATAATATTATTATTATTATTATTATTTTAGTTGCAAACAAAATGTTTGGTATTAAAAAGAAAAGAAAAAAAATTGATGTATTTAAGTTATTAATTATATATTATATATTAATTATTAATTATATATTAAAAAAGTTGTTGCGGGAGAAGAGAAAAGTTTCCGCCTGTTCGATCTTGAGGAAGGTCACAAGCCATTAAGCCGCAGTAGTTAGACTAAATCGCGTTGTGTGCCCACTACCTTTTCTCGGCCCCATGTTCGGACGGAGGAAGGAAAAAAAATTATATATTACATCTCAAATATTTAATTAACTTTAGAAGATTAATATATTACATCTCAAATATTTAATCAACTCTAGAGGATTAATGAATCTACAAGTTCATTTTACAATCCACTATGAGAGGATGTGTAAGTTTGTCTATCCATAAAATAAAATTAAAAATTAAAAATTATGTTTTAAATAGAAAAATAATATATATTTTTCAAAAATATTTCAACAAATGATTTAAATAAACTATTTGAATATATATTTTAACTAATTTATATTGTTGATATCAACTTCATAGATAGAAAAGAATTTAAATTATTACAGTTAAAAATTTTATTTAATCTTATGTATACTATATTTAGCATTTAAAAATAAAATTGAAACAATAAAAAATAACCTATTGTATTTTGGACTTAAAAAATAAGAAAAAAAAGAGAAAACCCTATTAATAAAAAGCCCAAATTGATGAAGGAAATGAGTGGTTAGATACTGAAATAAATAAAGACCTAATAAAACTCCATATTCATGACTAAGGAAAACATTTCCTTATTGTTCTTCATACTTTTCGAATTCAATAAGTATTTTGTGTCATGCGTCTTCAACCCAATCTGAAGAATTATTAAGCAGAAGATTGAAACAGTAAAACACTAACAGCTTTTACATCAGCATTCGAACACTGGTTCACAGTGATTTGCCTTTGGGTAATACGATTATATAAAATGTTATCTATTTCCACAGGTTCTATTTCTACTTGAATTTAAAGTAGGAAGGCTGGAATCGAAATTACAGGACCACTGGGATTCGAGGAATGGGAACAGCCAAGAGTTCTTGTGCCCTGTGGACAGTGAGTCCGCTATTGGTTTCAGACATATCCACTTCCCGCACGATTACAGGCATTGGGAAGAGTCCAGTCAAAGCAGTGCACCAGCTGCCCCAAAGCAAGTTCTACAACAGATGTTCCTAACTGCTCTCCCGGGCACCGTCTTCTCCCTGCTCCAAAAGGAATCCACCCAAAGTTTTGCATTCTCCCATCGATGGAGCCAGGTTGCATGAATCTCTCGGGCACGAACCTTTGCGCATCCTCCCATGCCTTAGGGTTTCTCCCGATAGCCCAAACGTTGAGGTAAACGCGGGTGTTTCGTGGAATTTCATAGCCCAAAACATTGCAGGATTCCATGGATAAGTGGGGAATCGGAAGTGGCCCTGGTGGGTGGAATCTGAGCGTTTCTATGGCCACAGCTTGTAAATAAGGGAGACGAGGAAGATCAGATTCACGCACCATCCTCTCCATTCCAACCACACGTTCCAGCTCATCCCGGAGCTTTTTCAGCACTCGGGGATTACTGAACAATTCCGACATTCCCACCTCTATGGTGGTAGTCGTGGCATCCGTGCCAGCAGCCAAGACATCCTGCCATCATCATCAACACATAAATTTAGTATCATAATCACTATACTGCAACATGTATTCTAACCTAAATTCTCCTATTGAAATATTATACATGTGAGCTTTACATACATAGATAACGGCCTTTATATTATCTCGGGTAATCTGGGGCTCCATATCTTCATTTGCAGAGGCTGCAAGCAAAAAATCTAAAAGATCTTGCTTGACGTTGGGGTCATTTTGCGTGCCGTGCTCCTCTATTATTTGCTCTAGCAAGATGTCTATTATGCTATGCATGTTCTTCAAACGTCGCTTGAGACCTTGTGGATCCATCCAGGCCAACAATGGTATGTAATCGCCAATATTAAAAGTACTTCCTAATAAAATACTTTCGTTGATAATTGAAATTATTCCTCTGCCACCAAATGAGTCTTCGTCAGAAAACTTTCTGCCAAAGGCCATCCTGCACATTATACCACTAACAAGGGTGGACACTGCTTTGGTAATATTTACGGGATGATCTGAATTAGCAATACCGCTAATCATTGAAAATACTTCCTCCTCTCTTATAAAGCGAAAGTATTCAAAGCATTTGGAGTTCAGCAAATGTGAAACGCACAGCTTGCGCATTTGCCTCCAGTGAGAAACGCACAGCTTGCGCATTTGCCTCCAGTGAGGACCATATGGTGCAAAGCCTATGTCGGTGGTATTATACCACAAATACTTGGCCGCCACAAAGGGAGGTCTGCTAGCGAAAAGCTGATCATGAGTCTTGAGAAACTCTTGGGCGATATCAGGAGAAGACACAACTAAGGTGAGGCGGGAGCCGAGGCGGAGTGTCATAAGAGGCCCAAATTTCAGAGAAAGAGCTGCCATCGCCCGGTGTGGAAATTCACCCAGCATGTGAAGATTTCCGATGATGGGCAAGGAGAACGGCCCCGGGGACAACTTCCATGCCCCAGCAAATGCAAGCAGAGATGCTGCGAATTTGAGATAAACCTCGGGACATTCCAGAAATGGCCTTTCAGATCCCAAACCAAACGCCATTCTCACTTGCGCACAAGACAATCAAGCCAGTGAACTGCTGCATCTGGTCTCACGTCCCACAAATATTTATAATTGTGTTGTGATAAACGTTAGTTAATAGAACTCTATTTTCGGCGAAATGAGCGTTAACCAACCTTTGCTAACCCTAGGATGGCGTAGGGGATAAACACGCTTGATTAATACAGCAGATCTCTGAAAATCATTGTTCTGTTTCAGTTGGTTTTTTCTTTTCGAAAAGAAAAAGTCGGTTTTGCCAATTTTCTCAATATTGCACGTTTTTAATGAACGACGATGAGCATGAAAATGAAATGCGACGTTTTTTTGGGTGATTTTGCTGAACGACGTCACCAATGATCACCGTCAAGTTCGAGCATCCCATACAGCGGTATAGATAGTCATACCACTTGTCTCAATATGAAATATCAGCCAATCCTGATGTATATACGCACGTTTAAAATGAAATATATGTATCCCATTCGATTGAATTACTCCGTTCAGGGACGCATGTTTAAAAACGAAAAGACAAACTGCAACCAAATAATTTACAAAACTGATTCTATCCGATTGATATTTAAATAGAAGTTTTACAATATGGAAATCAAGAGGTTTTCCAAAATTGCTTCTAACTTTACTGAAAACTTCGATTTCTACTCAAGGATAGGTGGCATTAAGATTCTGATTCTTGGTTCAACCATTGGGGATAAAGGAAGAGATCATTATGAGACACTAGGATAGTGCCAAAGATACTATTATCTCCAATTTTATAAGTTGTGGGATGACAAGGAGCTAGACCCTAAAATGAAGCTAAGATACCATAAGGAGGTGATCAACCCCACACTTGATAAGTAGAATTATCTCTCTGTGTTGATCAACACTAAAAAAAAATGAACATAGCTAGGATAAGAACTAACCCCAAGGTCATCTACTCCCAAAAATGGCTAGGACTATAGAATCTATCAGATTTGCCATACTAAGAGGGTAGAAGATGTTGGTTAACATTTGCCACATTTCCAATCTTTTTGACTTGTTAAATCAGACTAACTATATCGATTTTGGAGCCCTTCTTTCCCTTCTTCTTGATAATAGGAACAAAATTTTGAAGAATCAAAAATAAATTTTGTTTATTTTCTTTAGATCAAATCAAATAGAATACATTGGTTTTACTAGAAATTAATCATAATCATCATCATAAAATTCTAAATTAATTAAAATTATTAAATTAAATAAAATATTTAAATTCGAATTATATTAATAATAAATTAATGTATTTTTACTATTAATAAAAAAAATATATTACTTAAATGTTTAAAACTAATTTAATATATACATAATTGAAAAATCTATTAATTTATTTTTAAATATAAATTTCAAATCAATTTTTTCTATTCTCAAATATAAACTTACATTATCAATCAATATTTTAACATATTAATTTATACACCATTTAAATAATGTTGTAGCTATTTTTTATATGTTTTCTATTTAATATAGTTATATTACTTTGTTTTTAAATAAAGTTTTCTAAAATAAATTAAATTATAATAAATTGATATTTTAAATTTTTGAATTTATTAAAACAATATATTAATTTAAGTAAAATATTAAAATTAAAATAAATTAAATATATTATTTTAATAAAAAATAACGCAATATTATTTTTATATATAAATAATTATATGAATTGAATTTATAGGAAATTAACTTTTGTAAGTTTACAGAAATCAGATCTAAAAATAATATCACACTAATATATATTAACGTAAAAATCACGTCATCCACGGCTTATTTTAGTATATTAACTGATAGACTATTAAATACCACAGCACAATTGGTTGATTTCTATATTTTCTAAATTGATATATGTTATTTTATTTTAATAAAATATTAATATTTAATAAATTTTAAAATAATTATTTTTAATATGAGTATATTTAATAAATTTTAACAATAATTAACTAAAAAAATTATTAATATAGTTATATTTAATAGAATTTTAAAATATAAAATAAATAATTATTTTTAATATGGCTATATTTAAAGCATTTAAGACACTACTTACTAAATAATTACTAAGAAAATTAATATTAAAATTATGAATATTATATTAACTCCAAAAACGGTAACCAACGTAAAGTACGCAGTGCGGGTAGATATTAATAATGGTCGGCCAAAAGTCCAAAACCATGATGTCGATGTCAAATAATGTGAATATTGGATATTGATGTCAAATCAAAATAAGTCGCTCTAACGAAATCGAGGAATTGCTCGGACAAATAAAATTACCGGAATCGGCCAAAAAATTTAAAAATCTTGCGTAAACAACCTGTTTGAATCCCCCCGATTTTGATATTGGAAATGGATTCAGCACCATCAAAAACTCCGTAGGACACCCAAAATATTAAACTTTGATAGTTATAACATGGATTTAAAAATTCCCGCAGATTTTCTAAAATCTTATCTAATTTTCATGATTTTCGTGAGATTCCTCTGCCAAGTAAACTACTAAGTAATCTAAATATTGATGGCCTAGTTTTTTACCAAAATTGACAACCACTTTGTTAATGCGAAAATCGTGTAAAGTGTCACCAAATCTAATGAAGCTTTAAAAAAAAAAAAATTTGCGTGAGTAAAAACAATAAAATTTGCATGAGTTAAAAACTACAATGTGTGTCTATCAACGAGGCAACAAGAAAGCCACAATGTCGAAGATGGGAAATTTCTTTTATAATCATTTTGTTTTTCTAATTTAAGGGATATTTCATTGTTTTCATTTGATTAGAAAGTGTTTTTTATTATGTTGTTTAACTAGTTATATTTTGAGGGATATTTCATTGTATTTTTAAATAGTTATAGAGTATTGATATTTTGTTGTTTAATTATTTATATTTTCAAGTTTTGGGTTGAAATTTATGGAAAAATAAATTCAAGAGAACGTTTTTTTTTTGTTTGTTTAAAATTTATTTTTAAATGTATAAATAGATTTAGTATTTTAAAAAATCACTAACATATTTAATAAATAATGTTCACAAATTAAATTTAATAAAAACATAATAATAATAAATTATTTTGATTTAAGACAAATTTAATAAAAAAATATTTCAAAAAAAACTTCAAAATTTAAGAATAATTAGACTAAGACCTAAACTTCTAAAGCCTCCAAAACATAAATTAGTTATATCAAGATGTTTGTGTGTGTGTGAACGATTATTGTTAAAGTGTTTTTTAAGTTACTGTTGGAAATTTATATAATTAATTTCAAAGTCGTGTCTATTTTGGAATAGGACTTCTACAGTTTTACTTTATTTATGATTTCATGTGTGTGTTGAATATTAATTTTTTTTATCATTTTTTTTTTTTAATTTATATAACTATTCTCATAGGTTTTTCTATTTTGCAAAAAATATTTCTATAATTTTAATTTAATTATAAATAATTATTAGGTTGATGATAATGATTTAACCTCCATATAATATTTTAGAATATTATTAATATTAGTCATAATGCCCAGATTTATCTCAAAATAGTTATGCCCTTTCTATCCTTTCAATTAGAATGATTAACTAAAAATAATGTTATACAGAAAAGTGTCGTATGAAATGATTTATGATTTTTTAAATGTGTGGTATTGATAAACTATGGTATTAGTGAGAAACAATGCTAATAACCCTCTTTATAAGTGAAAAATATGTATGGTAAAGAGAGGGTGAATTTGCATGGTTAAGAATCTTGCTACATGATTTTTTAAATGCATATAGTTTAATTTATATATTAATTATTTTCATAATACTAATAATATAATTAACTAATATAAATCCATCTTAAGCATGAATATAACTGCATTAAGAGAGATAAAACATTTTGAAGGTGGAAATATCTCTTACGGTCCAAAACTTGGTTGAACTGTGGTACTATATATGTATATAGACAAACACATGCAACATGTGTATTTTTTCATTGTTTAAAGTGAATTTTGGATTAAACAAATCAAAAAATCTTGTTGGGAACTTAGATTGTGTAGAGTACACAAATTAGACTTTCAATTCCAATATATCTTTGTTATAATTCATATAAGTTTGACACAAAATATCCCCGATGGTGTTGAGTTCCAAGGAGATTGGTTTCCTAAGGGTTTGCACATGCCCTCCTGTAGAGGTGATATCATTAAATGGAAGGGGTGGCATGGCCACCCTAATGGATGTAGAAGTATGCCACTATATATCCTTTCATCAATCATTTTGTGCTCCATTTGAAGGAGGAGAGGGCGGTGGTAGGTTTTTCTACCAATCATTTATGTAAGGAAAAAACTTGATGCACCTAGAAATGAGGTTTGACCAAATTTTCGAGAAATGACTGGACTAGCAAGAAGCAACTAGTTAAACTTAATATGGGAATATAACTATTGGTCACCCTTGAGAGGGATTTTAAAAGGATAGGGAGTCAAAGTGAAGTTGTATGTCAGTTATGTAAAGGAAATTTGGGTGTTGGTTTGATATGAAATTCAAGGAGAACTTCTCCTTCATAAAAATTGAGCGTCCTCTAATGCTTTGCAAGTAAAAATGGGTCTTCTATAAACACTAGTTTTATGTTTTCTTCCAAGATAATGATTTAGTTTTATGTAAAATTTAAACAAGAAACATATCATCATTTAACTCATAAAGGAAATCATGAAGAGAGACAACACATAATTTTGTGACAGAGTTCAGCATGCGATAACTACATCTCTGAATCTGGTAACATAGCTCGACCGCTCCATAGATTTCAATGATAAATAGTACATAAAGTATGTTGAAAATATGAGTGGCTAGTTTCCCCTTCAAGGAAACATTCTCCTGCAAATAACTCTCACCCTAAAAAGAATGGAAATCTACAGTCAATCATGAAACAATCAATAAGAAAAGGGCTCTCACATCAAGACCTTGTACTCAATCTGAAAATCAGCATAACAAGTACACCAATTCCACATTGAAGTACTAAAAAAAAGCTTTCCTCAAGAAGAAATAATGAGAAAATAGAAACATGAGATGCACCATGATGTCACAACTTCTGCAGATATCATATGAAGGTTGGAAAACCCCTACAAGGTTCTCTCCATGCTCAAAATCTTTCAAAAAAATATTTCAGCCCACTGATTGATCCTGGAGCCCGTAGACTCAACCGTGCAAAAAGTTGTTATTTCAAGCCAAAATGCACAAAAAATGACCCCCAGAGAGCAAATAGTTTTGTTCTTGAATTGGTTCCAATACCGCAGTGCCATTGGAACCTGTAGAGTCTTTCGGGACTTAGGTATATAACCATGCCACATCCACTGGAGTCAAAGAAGAGGCCCCATTAATAAAAACCGTTGGGAAGGAAGGCCATATGTTACAAGGAGGTGAAGGTATTTGAGGAGTCGATTTTTTGAGAGGTGAGTATTCTAGAATGATAAAATGTTGCAACTGTTTTTGTAGATGTTGAAAGCCATATCCTCAAAAGTGAGGGCATGTAAATGCCTTGCCCATAATTGTTTCCAAACAACTTGGAATGTGAACATTGTGAGCATTACTTCCCAAGGTGACTTTAAGGCTAAGTGCATAAAGCATCTATACTTTTAATATATTAAACAAATATTTCCTTTCAATAATTATTCAACCTTCAACTAACCCATAAACAAAATAGTTTCTTTCTTACTTACAATAAATAAATATGTACAAGTTTTACCACTAGATATTACAATTTAAGTAATGCATATAAACGCTACACCATCTCTATGTTTTGTACTATAAAATAATATTACAAACTCAAAATATTTGTGCTTATATATGTGCTTAAAATGGATTGGTTATTTTGTTAACCTATAAAATTAGGTTTGTTATAATATTAGGGCTTAGCAATACTAGATGTCAAAGAAAAACAACTCATTTCATATGATGTTTGTTTATGTCACGTCTCCCAAACCCATTTTTTTTTTCTATATCTCATGGGATTCTCGTTATTATTTAGTAACATCAATTATAGCTTTACATCGAATCACCCACAAGGTAATCGTTATCCTACGAGATTCCTTTCAAGATTTTACAGATGCACCATGAACATGTAATTTCCATGAGGATTTTTGGGCTTAACCTCCCCTCTTCCAAGTTAATATAGTAGACTTTATATCTACGTATTTTACCTTGTATGTCTCAGGTTTTCTGTGCAGGACGATCACTAGGCCATTAATCAAACTTCCCAGTTTGCCGGCCTGCTAATATTTTCAATATGTTAAAGTTTTAGCATCGAAGTATAGGTGTATGCCTCCTCGCATACATCTACCTCTACGCAGTTCACCACCATTGCTCCACTACCTTCCCAGTAGTTCTATGGATGGTAACCAGATGCTCTGTTCATGGTATTTTACACATGCTTACAATCTTCCCTCACGTAACTAACACCCCGGTTCTACAAACGTCAAATTAGATATTGGAACATACATCCATAGGGGAGTGGACCCCAATGGATAATTATTACGTGGATATGGTTAAATACTTAATTATGAAAAATAAATAAAATATTGTGCATGCACTATGACCAGATGAGAAAGTGAGATCATATGCCTAATCCATGAGGTGATGGAAAAGGAAAAAAAGACTTTCCCCAAATCTTTCAAAAATCCTTGAAAGAAATTATTTCTAATTTAGATTTTGAGAAAAAATCTAAATTTCCCCAATGAAGAGGAGTAGTTGGGAAGAGGTGAGAAAAAGCTGGAAAAGCTGAGGAAAAGCTTAAAGCAGCTTTAAAGAATCCCAGAATGGGAAGCCTAGGCTAAACAAGAATAAAACATCCTGAAATTCTCGACGCAGAATTGGAAACAGGCTTGGGGAAAGCACAACTTAAATAAGCTGCTCCAGAACAGATTAAGGCTAGTCTGTTCTGGGAGGATCTCTGCTCGGGGGTGAATCCTGGGAGATAAAGAGGATTCTATGGTTGGGAGGACTGGTCATGGTAGAGGTGTGCATGCATAAATTTGGAGATATCTGTAAGTATGTGTTAATCATCTCTGTTTTCATGAAATGGTGATGTTATATTCCTTTACTCAATTTATGAAATTGTGATATGATATTCCTTTATGCAATTTATGAAATTGTGATGTTATAGGCTTTTATGAAATTTATGAAGTTGTGATGTTATAGTACATTATGTAATGTATGAATTGTTATGTTAGGTTGCATTTCTTTCAACTGTTATATGGATTAATGGTTCAGTAACTTCTTTAATTGCAACTACAGCTATTGACAGTAGAGACAAATGGTTGAAAGTAGAGATGAGTACATTGTAATAATGATGGTTGAGATGATAGACCAATTGAGCAGCCAATATAATAACTATATATATATATATATGTACAGATGGCTATCTTTTAACGGAGTATTAAATTTCGGTGTGTATAAACAAAAGATGTTAACAAACCAGTAACCATGAACATTAAGTTCCCAAACAACTAAATCCATCATAACAATACTGATGGCACAGAATTCACTGTGATCCATAACAGAAAGCAGGGAACAACAACCCTCAGCTATGTTACAATGAAAAGAATTGTAACAAGTAGAATTTACAGTATTCTATTGAATGTAAAGGTACACATATAGAGGTAGCAGTTGAAACCTAAATAAGTACGAGAATCTAATGCTAGGGATTTTAAACTATCGAATTCAATATTCTCTCCCTCCATTGGAGTGAAGCAAGAGGAGTTGTCTCCTAGTTTTCCCCTGGAACAGTTGAATCTGTACCAAAAATATCACACATGTTGAATGTCTATAACAGTCAAATAAGGGGGAAAAAGCCTATTGCAAAATCTATTGTGTAATAACAGTCTGTGTGAAAGAAGATTGGAAGCATGTGTAAAATACCATGAACAGAGCATCTGGTTACCATCCATAGAACTACTGGGAAAGTAGTGGAGCAATGGTGGTGAACTGCGTAGAGATAGATGTATGTGAGGAGGCATACATCTATACTTCGATGCTGAAACTTGAACATATTGAAAATATTAGCAGGCCGGCAAACTGGGAAGTTTGATTAAGGGCCTAGTGATCATCCTGAACAGAAAACCTGAGAAATACAAGGTAAAATATGTAGATATATAAGTCTACTATATGAACTGAGAAGAGGGGAGTTTAAGCCCAAAAATCCTCATGGAAATTCTTGTATTCCAGGGCTGCCTGTAAGTAGTGAAAAGAATCTAAACCCCGGATAACAGTCTCCATTGTAGGTGATTCAGTATAAAAAATATAATTGTTATCGACGCATAAAGCGAAGAATATTGAGTTATGTTATATGCGTAGCACTCATCATAGGGGTGATGAATATAGACATATTATGAATATAGACCTTAAGAGAGACATGTTGAATATCATTCGGATCTTCAGAGAAATGAAATAAAGATTTATAGAGGAGGGTTAAGAAATTTTAGGAGTATATACATGAGATATAAGAACTTGATAAGTTCTCAAACCCTAGATCCTATGAAAAAAAAAAAAAAAATGGGTTTGGGAGACGTGACAAATGGTATCGGAGCTAAAGTTCAAAAATTGGGCAAGATATGTGCTCACAAAGAAATGGTTCACTGTTATAAATTTTATGAATATTAAAAATACGTCTTCAAGTATACAAATATCTTGGATATACTTTCAGGTATACATGTAACAGATTGTGATGTAGAAACATTGATATGGGGGTAATATGAGGAGGCTCATATACCAAAATGGTTAAACCTATAATAGGTTTAAAACAGGAAACCAATATATCTCAGAAAAATAGTAAATGACATATTTAGCTATTGTCCTACTATCATCGTTATGTAAAAGCAATTGCAGTGTGCATAAAGTTAAGATACTGAAACCATCTTAATACAGTAGAAAAGATCAATGTTGAAGTTACTTAGTCTCTATGGAAAGTGAAAGATTCTCTTATTTAGGTAGACACAAGGTAACAGAATATGTACTTGAGTATATTAGAATGATATTGTAGCAGAATTGAGGTAAAGAAAGTAAAGACACTTGCATATGAAACTTAAAAATTCTTCTAGATAATGAATTTCTGCTATTCTATATGAGAATGGATGGAATATATAGATCCCCTATATATATATGGTAGTCATAGTAAGTCTACGTATATATATAAAGCTAGAATACCAGCTTAAACCAAGGTCTAAATGGTAGTCATATAACTTAATGGTAGACCAGAAAATAAATGATTGTAGTTGATCTCTGTATACACTAGGGATCTTATGTGCTAGAGAATACATATAACAGGACTAAAGTTTCATTGTATAAAAATATATATATATATATATATATATATATATAAGCAAAATATTAGCATGTAAATTGCAGTTATGATCATTCTAAAAATTACAACCTTTATAGACTGCATATTTTCACATCCTAACAATTATATTGGTGTTAGGAAAAAGAGTAATTATATGCTAGGTGAGCAATAGACCATTTATAAAGGTATAGTTTCATATCAAAAGGAAAAAAAACAATTATATGTTTTACTCCTTGACCAAACTACAACCTATACAAATCATTACCTTAAAATGAATGTCCTCTAGGCAAGTGCAATGAAGTATATATATAGGATATCAAAAGGCAAGTGGCATTTAAGAATATGCATTATGAAACATATAGCTATAAATTCTTATTAAACTCCAAAACCCATCTTCACTAAAGAAGGGTTAAAGTATTTCTAAAATTCATAGAGTACGTTATGTGTGAACGTATTCACTAACTATTAAAATTTCATGGCATGGTTATAACTAAAAGTTAGGATTTAAGGGATAAGGCGCATGGCATAAAGGTATATGTTGTATTTTTTCATCCTTAAATATTGATTCGAGCAGTGGAAGTCCAAACAAACTTGAGTATTATGGGCAGAATCTCCTTATGTACACTACTCAAAAAAACCCATATCCATAAGTGGCAACGAAAGCAAAAATGTATATATAAAGGTGTAAACGCATTTCACATGCCGCCCAAAGATATAATACTTCTAAAACTGGTTTTAAACTTTGAACAACAATTATAGAATAAATTAACTACAATGTGGGAGAATATAAGAATAATGGATTAATTTTTACGACACAGCAGACAATGGTAAAAAAAAAAAAAGGGGCATCCTATTCGGTATACCGATTGCCATTTATAGTGAGTTAAATTCAATAACGAGCTATACCTAGTACGAAACTTAGATAAAAATAATAATAATACCCACAATCATGTGGAGGCGCCGTGAGCAAAATAAAAATAAAAATAAAAACTCACACTATCGTGCCTCATATGTATTCATATATAGGAGTGAAAAAAAAATATATATCGCAGGTGCCGAGAGCGAAGTTAACGTCTCCTGTTAACATTGCTCCAAGGAGAAAAGAGGTTAAATAAAAAGTGCAGCACATGACTCATCTAATACAGGTACAGTAATAAGTAGTTAACCCTTGGACTTATGCTAAGAAGGGTTGAGCGTAAATAATATTTAACAGGGAAACTATCTATAGTGGACCATCTTAGGTCAAACCATACCAGCGTGGCAACGTTGAATTCTGTTGAGCGCTGCGGCGGAACAAATCGACGACAACTTCCACACCTTTCACACCACGAATAGGTCGTGGTTTCTTCTGCCAGTGGAATTCTATTAGCGCATAGCACAATATCATTTCGAAAAACCAATGTTACAAAGTGGATTCAAGTGAAGTAAACCAGAAGCAAAGATCGTATATCGAGTTTCTTAGAAACTGTATATACACGGAAAAGTACGTAAACGCAAGTAGTAAACAGAAACTGATACAACTATGATACAAAGTTATGAAAAATGCTACACACAGGAACAATTATATTCAGATCGGCCGCTCGAGGTAAACTGAGCCTTGTAACCCGACCGACTACAAACAATTGCATTAAGTCGAATAAGACCCGTTCCTGTAGCAACCGGCGAATCAGATTTTAATGAGTTAAGGAGATGCGAGTATAGGGCGAGTTAAACGATAAAACACTCAAACGATGGGAACCCAGCAATAGATTAACTCCGTACGCTGTCGGAACAACTTTGAGCACGAATAGAACCGATAGTCGAACGCTCCATCCATCCTTTCTGGAATTGGGGAAAAAGAGGAACTCGCACCTCGAAACCGTCTGGACCCAATCACGACACGTGAAGGGAGCTTTAGCTGTTTCGCCCCGCAGGGGAAGACCCGCCCTAGCGCTGCAACTCGAACCCGAAAGAAAGAAAAAAAAAAACGAATGTATCACACCAACTCAAGAAAAACAGATCTCCGGCAGAATTGACCAGAGAATCCATTCGACGCATCAGAGCAGTCCGCACTCAAATGAACACGGAACCACGGAACGCAGACGAGCGGAACAGGTAAATAGCCGGGCATTGGAAGAGTAAACCCCTCACAGGCGTTTATGCCTTAGCCCTCGAGGCTCCCGAGCCCTACAAAATCCCGAGGGGGATTATGACCAGTTCCTCGAACGAAAACCTGGGTACCCGGCCGTGAGGGTTTACATTTTTTTAATCCTTGTCGATGTACCTGCAAACCTAAATATTCGGCGGAAAAATCAATTGATCCGGCTGATAAGATTTCTCACCCACTACTTCTCCAGCAGGTGTTGAAGACATGCCAGGCGCGACCCTAATAGTACTCTTCTTTTGACAGCAAAGCTCAGTTAGCGTGCTCCAGGAACCTGCAAGTCTTGAAACGACGGGTTGCCGTGTACAAATTCTCCATAACTCTGCAGGAGACGCGGCAGGAAGTACCCACCTGCGCATTGTAAGGTCAACAGGTCAGAGATGCGTGAAAAAAAAAACCTCCACCAAAATATTAACGTCAAATGCACGTTAGGGTTTCGTACGCGTAGTCGTTTATCACACGGGCAAAACGTAAATCGTTTCTCCTTCAATATTAACCTAACTATATACCTTTAACATTACCCGTCAACAGTAATGTACGATCGACCTTGGTGACACTATGAAATATATAAGTTTTATGTGAATGTAGATACATATATTCATCTGTATACGATAGTCAAGCATGAAAATAAAAAGATATTGTTAATACATATAAGTATATATGTAAGTCGATCATGGTATTAAAAAGATATTGATACATCTATTTTGTATATAGATATGAATGTTGCCCATGACCGTGGAAAAGGGTTAAGGGGTTCCCTTGATAATAACAACAGGGGTACCACCTCATACTCAAACAATGCTTTATATATATATATATGTCGTTATTGTATATGCCTACCTCTACTTGGACATCCAACGAAATGATCAAAGGGGTAGGGAACTTGTAAATTATATAATATATATTTATATAAATCGAAATGCGAATCCCCATAGTTTTATTATGGTGGATATAAACATATATATATGGGCTATTGGATAAATATATATATATATGGGCTATTGTATATATATATATATACACATCTATATACATGTCTTATATATATGGGCTATTGGAGGAAAACATAGGTTGTGCATAGTGGTATTAAAATGTAAATTTTATTTTACTCAAGGATACACATATAGGGATTGTATAATTCACGAATAAAGCTAATATAACAAGGGTGTAAATAGATGGAACACATAGTTATGTGAACTCCAAAATATGGTCAAGAGGTTAGGTCCTCTATAGATATAGATGTCTTATATATATATCTATACATGCATTGTGTAGGTATGCCAGGAAACCTATACTTCTATTGTGTCTAAGAATAATACCGCTTATTTACACCATGGCTTATGAAAATTAGAAATATAGTGTGATAAAGCGTACGAAAGGAGAATTTAATGCTTATAGACAGGGATAATGGGAAAGAAAACATGAATATGTCACATCGGTAATAAGTGCATGTGGGACATATATAGACGAGTTATATACCCATACATGTGCATGTAAATAAATTATCAAAGGTTAGATATATGGATACAAAATAAAAGGAATAGTGGTTATATATATATATATATATATATATATATATATATATATATATATATATATATATCGGTCCATAGCCTTACAAAGATGTAGAAATATATATATGTACTTATATGTATATAAGGCTATATTGTATTAAGTGCCTATTTATCCCCTAACAGAAAACCCGTAAGTTTAGGTATTCGCTTTACTTTATTTAAAATAATAGAGGGATGACCTATTATAAACTATGATCAACCATAGCCGAAAACTTTCCATCATTCCATATTGGTTAAAATTAAAACTTATGTTCCACTACAAAGGAAAAATGTAAAGCAGGTCAAGGCAGATAGCATATTAAATAAGACAAAAAAATTTAAAGAGTATTAATTATATATAGTATATATATGTCTGGTGGATATATATATATGTGGTGGATTGTATAGGGTGGATTATATATATATATAATGGAATTTCTCGTATGTGTATATATTGTGGATTATATATATAGAGTGGTTATATATATAAATGAAAAAGAGTGGAGGATTTAAGGATATGAAATATAATGATTCAAAGAATAAACAGCTTTATAAAGAAAACTTTATATGTTTCACGTTATTGGAAGATATATACAATGTGGTGGAATTGAGGATAAATTAAAAAGAAACAAATTTCATTTGGGACATGAGTTAAAATCTACAAGTAACATTATAAATATAGGCGATCTAGTTATATGTTATAATGTTAACCTTGTTGAGTTGTAGGAATATAATATCTTCATACATGTTAAGTTATTTCTCAAACTTTATACCACGGAATTTAAGGAGAAGAAATAATTCACTGAGGATTATTAAAAGTGAATTCACCTTAAAAGCTGCAAGTACAAGGGAAGGGCAGATTTTATCATATGGCTGAATAATATTGCTCTAATTATGGTTAAAGGAGTAATAAATACTATGGGGATATAATAAGTGGTCCCAGTAGAATGTGAAGAAACTTTTTTCTTTAGGAAATGTATAAATTGTGGTAATTCTTTGAAAAAGGGAAAATTGTGTCAAATTCTATTTTGATATTATCAAGTAGTAATGGGACGAATGATAGTAATTACATGCATTCACACTATAAAATGTTGTTGGTGTAAATTTTATGTAAATTTCCTGAGTCTTAAATTCGAGGATAGGGGGAATTAGTGTGAAAGCATACAACGACGAAAAAAGAGAAGGTACTGGAAGTATAACGATGAACTGCAAAAAGGTAAGCATAATCATGCATATAGTACAATTGTTTTCATTCAATTCTGAGTACTGATGAAAAATTTGTCCAATTGATTAGCCAAGTGTGTAACAGGAAATTGTACACTCTGGAAATAAGAAGGAAAAAGGTGAAGGTAAATCACCTAAAAAAAAAAAAAAATTCCAGAAAAGCTGAATTGGACCAAGTTGAGGGAGGAAAGAATCTCACTGAAAAACAAGAAAGGATAAGTAGTGTACTAAAAGTGCACTAAACTATTATGAACCTGAACGGTTTGATTGATAACTGAATGTCTTAAGTTATTGAAAATGCCAAAATGCTGTTGGGAATTATCAATTATATGTACCTGATATTACTTACATTGGTATGAATTGTGGACAGAGAAACCAGAATAAAAGATCTTCCATACAGACTTCTTGCAAAGAAGTAGGAAGAAAACCAACTGCATAAGGCATCAGTAAATAGAGTGGAGGCAGGAGAATACTCTGCTGGAAACTAATGGCTTATACATTAGCCCTGCCCTTGCTTATTAAATTTCCTGATATATTTCATGTCTCCTTGTTGGAAAGGAAACGTTATAATTTTTGTACATGATGCTTCTCACATGATTGATTTGAATGATGGTCCAGGTGGAACCAGAAGAGGAATTTCCTTCCAGAGTCGCCTCAAAGATGAAAGCGAGAAGGAATTGAATTGCGAAAATGACCAATAGCTAGAGTAAAGGTGCAGTGGAGCACTTTACCGCTGAAAAGCTACATGGAACAGAGAAGCTAAGATGATGGAAAAGCATTCATAATTAAGTTCAAAATGAACTAAGTCGATAGTTGTCAACACCGAGGACGGTGTTTATTTTCAGAGGGGGAATATGTAACACCCCCAAGTTCTATGCTTTTCAAATTAGACATTTGAACATACATCCATAGGGGAGTGGACCCCAATGGATAATTATTATGTGGATATGGTTAACTACTTAATTATGAAAAATAAATAAAATATTGTGCATGCACTATGACCAGATGAGAAAGTGAGATCACATGCCTAATCCATGAGGTAATGGAAAAGGAAAAAGACTCTCCCCAAATCTTTCAAAAATCCTTGAAAGAAATTATTTCTAATTTAGATTTTTGAGGAAAAATCTAAATTTCCCCAATGAAGAGGAGTAGTTGGGAAGAGGTGAGAAAAAAGCTGGAAAAGCCGAGGAAAAGCTTAAAGCAGCTTTAAAGAGTCCCAGAATGGGAAGCCTAGGCTAAACAGGAATAAATCATCCTGAAATTCTGGACGCAGAATTGGAAACAGGCTTGGGGAAAGCACAGCTTAAATAAGCTGCTCCAGAACAGATTGAGGCTAGTCTGTTCTGGGGGGAAAGGTCTCTGCTCGGGGGTGAATCCTGGGAGATAAAGAGGATTCTAAGGTTGGGAGGACTGGTCATGGTAGAGTTGTGCATGCATCAATTTGGAAGATATCTGTAAGTCTGTGTTAATCATCTCCATGTTTTATGAAAGTGTGATGTTATATTCCTGTACTCAATTTATGAAATTGTGATATGATATTCCTTTATGCAATTTATGAAATTGTGATGTTGTAGTCTTTTATGAAATTTAGGAAGTTGTGATGTTATAGTACATTATGTCATGTATGAATTGTTATGTTGGGTTGCATTTTGCAACTGTTAGATGGATTAATCGTTCAGTAACTTCTGTAATTGCAACTACAGCTATTGACAGTAGAGACAAATGGTTGAGTGTAGAGATGAGTACATTGTAATAATGATGGTTGAGATGATAGATTAATTGAGCAGCCAATATAATAACCATGTATAGGTATAGATGGCTATCTTCTAAAGGAGTATTTAATTATGTGTGTATAAACAGAAGATGTTAACAAATCAGTACCCACGAACATTAAGTTCCAAATAAATTAATCTATCATAACAATACTGATGGCACAGAATTCACTGTGATCAATAACAGAAAGCAGGGAACAAGAACCCTCCGCTGTGTCACAATGGAAAGAATTGTAAAAAATAGAAGTTACAGTATTCTATTAAATGTAATGGTACACATATGGAGGTAGCAGTTGAATCCTAACTAAGTACGGGGATTAATAATAGGGATTTTAAATTATCGAGTTCAATATTCTCTCCCTCCATTGGAGTGAAGCAAGAGGAGTTGTTTCCTAGTTCCCCTGGAACAGTTGAACCTGTACCAAAAATATCACACATGTGGAATGTCTATAACAGTCAAATAAGGGGGAAAAAGCCTATTGCAAAATCTATTGTGTAATAACAGTCTGTGTGAAGGAAGATTGTAAGCCTGTGTGAAATACCATGAACAGAGCATCTCGTTACCATCCATAGAACTACTGGGAAAGTAGTGGAGCAATGGTGGTGAACTGCGAAGAGATAGATGTATGCGAGGAGGCCTACATCTATACTTCGATGCTGAAACTTTAACATATTGAACATATTAGCAGGCCAGCAAATTGGGAAGTTTGATGAAGGGCCTAGTGATCATCTTGCACAGAAAACCTGAGACATACAAGGTAAATATGTAGGTATATAAGTCTACTATATGAACTGAGAAGAGGGGAGGTTAAGCCCAAAAATCCTCATGGAAATTCTTGTATTCCAGGGCTGTCTGTAAGTCCTGAAAAGAATCTAAACCCAGGATAACAGTCTGCATTGTAGATGATGCAGTATAAAAACTATCCTTGTTATTGACGCATAAAGCGGAGAATATTAAGTTATGTTATATGGGTAGCACTCATCATAGGGGTGATGAATATAGATCTATTAGGAATATAGACCTTAAGGGAGACCTGTTGAATCTCATTTGGAGTAAAATGAAATAATTATAGAGGAGGAGTTAAGAAATTTAGGAGGAGTATACATGAGGATGAGGTATAACGGATGTTCTTAAAGAATAACATAATCCTATGAAAAAAAAAAAAATTGGGTTTGGGAGACGTGACAGACTGTTATTTCACAATAGATTTTGTAATAGGCTTTTTCCCCCCTTATTTGCCTGTTATAACCATGCAGCATGTATGCCACTATGGTATAGATTCAACTGTTCTATGGAAACTAGGAAACAACTCCTCTTGCTTCACTCCAAGGGAGGGAGAGAATATTGAACTGGATCGTTTAGATTCCCTAGTATTAAATCCTCGTACTTAGTTAGGATTCAACTGCTACCTCCATATGTGTACCATTACCTTTAATAGAATACTGTAAATTCTAATTTTTACAATTCTTTCCATTGTAGCACAGCTGAGGTTGTTGTTCCCTACTTTCTGTTATTGATCACAGTGAATTCTGTGCCATCAGTATTGTTATGATAGATTAATTTATTTGGAACTTAATGTTCATGGGTACTGGTTTATTAACATCTTCTGTTTATACACACAGAATTAATTATTCCTTTAGAAGATAGCCATCTATACCTATACATAGTTATTATATTGGCTGCTCAATTAATCTATCATCTCAACCTCATTATTTCAATGTACTCATCTCTACACCCAACCATTTGTCTCTACTGTCAATAGCTGTAGTTGCAATTACATAAGTTACTGCACCATTAATCCCTCTAACAGTTGCAAAATGCAACACAACATAACAATTCATACATTCCATAATGTACTATAACATCACAATTTCATAATTTGCATAAAGGAATATAATATCACAATTTCATAAATTGAATAAAGGAATAGAACATCATAATTTCATAAATTGCATAAAGGACTAGAACAGCACAATTTCATCAACCATAAAGGAATATATTTAACACAGACTTACAGATATCTCCAAATTTATGCATGCACACCTCTATTATGACCAGTCCTCCCAACCTTAGAATCCTCTTTATCTCCCAGGATTCACCCCCGAGCAGAGACCTTCCCCAGAACAGACTAACCTCAGTCTGTTCTGGAGCAGCTTATTTAAGCTGTGCTTTCCCCAAGCCTGTTTCCAATTCTGCGTCCATAATTTCTGGATGCTTTATTCCTGTTTAGCCTAGGCTTCCCATTCTGGGACTCTTTAAAGCTGCTTTAAGCTTTTCCTCAGCTTTTCCAGCTTTTTCTCACCTCTTCCCAACTACTCCTCTTCATTGGGGAAATTTAGATTTTTCCTCAAAATCTAAATTAGAAATAATTTCTTTCAAGGATTTTTTGAAAGATTTGGGGAAAGTCTTTTTTTTTTCCTTTTCCATCACCTCATGGATTAGTCATATGATCTCATTTTCTCATCTGGTCATAGTGCATACATAATATTTTATTTATTTTTCATAATTAAATAATTAACCACATCCACACAATAATCATCCACTGGGGTCCACTCCCCCTTTGGATTTCTGTTCAAATGTCTCATTTGAAAAGCATAGAACTTGGGGGTGTTACATATTCCCCCTCTGAAAATAAACACCTTCCTCGGTGTTGACAACTATCTACTAGTTGATTTTGAACATAATTATGAATGCTTTTCCATCATCTGAGCTTCTCTGTGCCCTGTAGCTTTTTAGCAGTAAAGTGCTCCACTGCACCTTTACCCGAGCTACTGTTCACTTTCGCACTTTCATTTCTTCTCGCTTTCATATTTGAAGCGACTCTGGAAGGAAATTCCTCTTCTGGTTCCACCTGGACCACATTTCAAATCAATCATGTGAGAAGCATCATGTATAAAAATTATAACTTTTCTTTTCCAACAAGGAGACATGAAATATATCAGGAAATTTACTAGGCAAGGGTAAGGCAAATTTATAAGCCATTAGTTTCCCTCCTTTCCAACACCTTCCTTGGTGTTACCCTTTAACGTTGACTTTTTCAACTTTGACAAAGATTTCTTCTTTGTTTTTGCTTTGTTTCTAGCAGAGTACTCTCCTGCTTTATGCAGTTGCTTTTCTTTCTACTTCTTTGCAAGAAGTCTGTCTAGAAAATATTTTATTCTGTTTTCCCTGTCCACAATTCATACCAATGTAAGAAATGTCAGGTACATACAATTGATCATCCACAACAACATTCTGCATTTCAATAACTTAAGAATTTCAGTTATTAGTCAAACCGTTCAGGTTCATAATAGTTTAGTGCATTTTTAGTACACTACTTATCCTTTCTTGTTTCTTTAGTGAGGTTTCTTCCTCCCTCAACTTGGTCCAATTCAGCTTTTCTGGAGTTTCTAGGTGATTTATCTTCACCTTTTTCCTTCTTGTTTCCAGAGTGTACAATTTCCTGTTACACACTTGGCTAAACAATTTGACAATTTTTCATTAGTACTCATAAATGAATGAAAACAATTGTACTATATGCATGATTATGCTTACCCTTTTTCAGTTCATCGTTGTACTTCCAATACCTTCTTTTTCATTTTCTTAAAAAAAAAATTCCTTCACATTCTACTGGGACCATTTATTCTACCACCATAGTATTTATTACTCCTTTAACCATAATTAGAGCAATAATATTCAGCCATATGATAAAATATGTCCTTCCCTTGTACTTGCAGCTTTTAAGGTGAATTCACTTTTAATAATCCCCAGTGAATTATTTTTTTCTCCTTTAATTTCGTGGGTATAAAGTTTGAGAAATAACTTAACATGTATGAAGATATTATATTCATACAACTCAACAAGGTTAACATTATAACATATAACCAGATCGCCTATATTTATAATGTTACTTGTAGATTTTAACTTATGTCCCACGTGCAATTTGTTTCCTTTTAATTTATCCTCAATTCCACCACATTGTATATATATTCCAATAAAGTGAAACATAAAAAAATTTTCTTTATAAAGCTCTTTGTTATATGAACCATTATATTTCATATCCTTAAATCCTCCACTCTTTTTCATATATATATAGAACCACTCTATATATATATAATCCACAATATATATATAATATAAACTCCATCATATATATATAAAATCCACCATATATAAATACAATCCACCACATATATATAAAATCCACCGTATATATATATATCCACCAGACATATATATACTATATATAATCCAAAGAGTTTAATTAATACTCCTTAAATTCTTTTTTCTTATTTAATGTACTATACCTTCGTACCAACTTACATTTTTCCTTTGTGATGGACTTATAAAGTTTTAATTTGAACCAATACAAGGACAATTGAGATGGTTTCAGCTATTGTTAAGTCAATAATTTATAATAGAATTCATCTCTATTATTTCCAGCCAAGTAAGCGAATACCTAAACTTATAGGATTTTCTATTAGGGGATAAATAAAATTTGCATAACTCTATGCATAACCTTTATACATATAAGTACCCCATATATATATTTCTACATCCTTTGATAAGGCTATGGACCGATATATATATATATATATATAAACACCTATTCCATACCCATGTTTTATGTCACATATATCCATATATCTAACTCCACCCCTGAGTATTAGACGCCCCTCTGATACTTACTTTAAGTAGAATTCCAAAAATGAATACCTTACCCTTTTTAACTATCATTACATATAAGGTAATAAATGGATATACTCCCCTTTTCGAATCCCATGATACCCAATCATTAAATCATTAAGGGGATATATATATAATGTTCACATCCATTATCATTATAATAATGTCTAAGAGACTCGTTATCCATTCATGTTATGATTTCACCATTCTCAACTATTGAATTTTGATTAGGTCGAGGGGTAACATAAGTCTCTTTATTATTACCTCCTTTTTCTATACCAACCTTTAGATCTTTTATTTTTTAAAATTTCCGTATTTATACATCTACCCAAAGTATATGCCCAAGGTTGGGGTAAGAAAATGTTTTGCCCTAGGCGCTCGTGTAATTAAATTAGAGCTCAATTTAATATGTCTTGACCATAACGTATATATATATATGGAACGACAGATTGACAAGACATACCTCTTTTAAAATTTCTTGAACCCATCGCGTGCGAACATTATAATACGTGGAATATATTGCATAAGGGTTTTAAGTGATAACAACCACGTTTATCGTCTTCATATATTTATCTTTGTAATTTTAATTCAAGGACATCTATATATAACCTTGTAATTTATCATATATGTCCATACATATAGATGTATTTTTCAATATATATATTACAATATATATTTTACACTATATACATCTATAGATATATATATCCGCACCTTCGGTATATAAAATCATCATATACATTATTTATCAATGTATACACAAATATATTCCAGCACCTTATGTATATAAATTCATCATATACATGTTTACCATACCTACCTCGATATGTTCGCACCTTTTATTATTACCCATTTATTTTGGGTACATAATGTTATAATGTCATCACGTATTGTTATCCATTTATGTTATTACCTTAACATTTTAATTATTTCCAACCGCGAGACATATATACCTATGTAACGCATTTACCATTGAAATATTTCTCGGTTTTGACTGCTGAACCATTCGGTGTATTGCAGGTTTCAATTATGCATCGATCTGCTCTTAACGAAATTTGATCGAACGTATAACCTATCATCGCCTGACAACGCTGTTAGTCAAAACTTGAGACCAAACCCCGAGTGCTCTTTCCATGCTAAATTGATGTGCCGTGTAGTTGTTTTTGGGTGACTGTATACATGTATGTTGGCGCTGTGAAATGATGCGCGTCGGCATTTTCTCACACTTTGAACCATACAATTTTCTCCTTACCGTCACTCCGAATTGTTTTGCATTGTGAGGTGTGATTAAGAATTCGGTTTCATAACAGTGATATAGATAGGTTTTACTTCTGGCACTGCGTACCGGTAACAGTAGTGGTTTGGCATTCACCCACAGGTACTTGCCTACGTGAAGATTTCTTGCTGCAGGTCTACATATCCGACGCGGTTTTGCTTGTGGTGCTCATAGCTACGTGTCAGAATATGATAGAGTTGTACCATGTGGAAGAAACTGGCGTTTAACTGACAGCGATACACGCGTCCTTTCTCTCTGACGCCACACTATCCCATACATCTCGGTAGAGTGCCTACTGTATGAACCTGAAACCCTTTAATCCCGCCTTCGTACCTCGTCTCTGGACGGAGGGCGCCTTTCATCAACAGCTGGATGAAATTTGCTGTAAATCGGGTTGTCAAATAACCTTAGATAAGTTTTACCTTATCGACTTGTACAAAAGCTGCTGTGCCACGGATTTTGTGAAATCTCCTTCGGGATTTTATCAAGAATCGAGGTCACCACGGCAAACCCTGCACCCGCGATCCCATGTACTGTGATGGATCTCGTCCTAGGGTTTCTGGTCTTGGTTATAATCCCTTCACTGCCCAGACTCCTTACGATGCTTATAGCGATTTTATTTCTTGTCTTATTCGAGTGGCTGTGCTACTTCATAGCAGGGTTTAGGGTGCAGGTTGCTGGTTTCCCATTTTGTTTATTCTTCTCTTGTTTATTTCATAGCACAGCTGGGTTAGTTTTCTTTTCAGGGTTCGTTTAAATATTTGTGGTATTTACCTATTTCTATGTTTCTCCCGATGTACAGGTGATTCAGGCACAGATTCTTGGAGGAACGAATTGGTGGCGCAGTCCCTGTGCGCGGAGGGTTCGGCCTCCGTAATGGTCAAGGGAGTTAGGCGATCTATTTTATTTTCTGCGATTTATGTTTATGAAACGCAATAGGCGTTTATCTCTCTCGCATGGCCCTGTAAATTTTTTTTTTTTTTTTTTTATTAACGTAGCAGGCATTTTTTTTTTCAACTACGGTGAGGGTGTGATAACTCCCATGCCCTTACTAGCAACTATTACGCATCAAAATTCTAACCTTAATTACGCGGCTACCTTTAGCCCCATTGATGGTTGATACCTGTATATATCTTGGAGAAATACTTCGGTTACGTTTTTCTTTTTGAACGAATTGTTTATCAGTTATCTAACTATCCATTTGGATATTACCATAATGAAATCTAACCTCGGTTGCACATACAATTTACGAATGGTTGACTCAGCGCTACTGTTATATATATATATATATTTTTCTGTTTTGATATATATATGACATGGAAAGGTCGAAGTAAGACAACCGTAGCTCCTAGTCAATTGTATGGTTAAAACCCTAGCTCGCGAATATATGTTCTTCCTTGTTTTATTCGGATGATTTCACTACTCATTTGTTACGTTGTTATATCGTTCGCCTATACATATTCCCACCATTTCACGTTTTATAATCATGGTACATCCTACACGATTACTTTATTCCATGCGTGAGCTTTATGGTTACATTGATTACTTATTTTGGTTTTTTTTTTTGGCCAGAGTATGTTATATGTGTTCTCCATTCCATACTTAGGTCGCTTTATTAACATATATGGTTCAAGAATGAGACAGCGTTTATCGCCTTGTATAATATAAATATATGCTTACACATGACTCGTTTGTGTCCGAGCTGTGCATTGCTAGACTACGTTGATTTTATATAATGCGCGATGTTTGTTAACCTATGTATATGTACTTTTGGTTCACCGGAAACTCGAGATTAAATTTCCGACCACACCTTGTAAGTAAATTTTATTCGTGGCATAGGCTCCTGCTTCATTGATGAATTTGGTACCTGGTAAAATGTGATTTTTTGATGTATGTTCTTTCTAATACTCATAGATTAGTCTTACTAACGGCTGTTTGTATCTATGAAATTTACATAACAGTGTCGTATTGACAACTTCTTTTAATTAAACTTTTTCTGTCACATATACAATGATATAGCCGAGTCGTGGTTTATGCTATTTCAATACCTATGATTCATAGGTTTATATAAGTAGAATGCTCGTGCCCTTTATAAAACAAAGCCCTATAGATATGGTTTTATAAATGAGTATTAGTATTGCATGTTTGCTTTTCTATGTGGTTTTCGTAGTTCAATTTATAATATATATTGAACCTCATTTAAATTCATAACCACGTCTTTATTTCTTTGTGGATAGGAAATGTTGAGTTTTCGAGAGAATCCATACATGTTTAGAGGATAAAATACTACCATAAGTATAAATACTTCTTAACCACTAGGGTTTAGAATTTCAGATGCTAAAGTCTTAAATATTTTTACCCGAACTCTACTACAAAAGTTCATATGCTATTGTATTAGATTTCTTCCTCTCAACTATGCAATAGGATTTTTCGATCATAATTAAAATAGGTAGCATAGTTTTAAAGTAGCATAAAATAGCTTTACATACATTATTTTTTCTAGAATAAAATGTCTTTGTCTACATGCGAAACCAACTATTCTTGTTTTGCTGCTATAATACATGACTTCATATCGGTGAATATTGTTTCCATCCTACATAGGAGTATAGAATGTCACCATTCTAATTGTATACTAATATGGGTTTCCATCTTATATAGGAGTATCAATTTTTCCGTATTTTTTCGCTGTGGTGACATATATAAAATTCTAATATATATATGGTTCCGCTCATGCCGTGCTAAAATTCTAATATGCTACTATACCTGTTATATATTAGTGATTTTCTCAAAATAAAACTGATCATCGATATAAAATCAAGCACTTATTTCGTTCTTGGAACATATAAAATTCATATATGTTTATGTTTATGGCTCAATTGAAATTTAGGTTAACAAGAATTAAATCGTGTAACTCTTCGATCTTGTTAATATATATATGTAGCGTTTTGAATACATAGATATATAAGAAATCGAAAGTTCAATTGATATGCTACACTAAGCATAAATTAACTTTAGGTCCTTAATGTTTATTTCAAGGTTTAGACTTGAAGTTATAATACCAATTATTCTAACATTGTTATTGGTACTATCACCCTTCTATGGTGCAGATTTCCTTGGTAGTTTAATCACAATGCAAGATACACACTCTAGAGTCCTTACTCTGAGATTCTATTTTCCTTTTGAGGTAGACTCATAGGTATTCAATAGTGCTGGACTAGAGGACATAATTTATAAATTAAGCCCTTTCATGACTCTTGTTTTTCAGAGTAAACACATTATCGGTTTCCAGTTTTAAACCTATTATAGGTTTACCCATTCTGGTATATGAGCCTCCTCATATTACTCCTATATCAATGTTTCTACTTCATCACAATCTGTTACATGTATACCTGAAAGTATACCTGAAAGTATATCCAAGATATTTGTATACTTGAAGAAATATTTTTAATATTCATAAAATTTATAACAGTTAACCATTTCTTTGTGAGCACAAATCTTACCCAATTTTTGAACTTTGGCTCCGATACCATTTGTCACGTCTCCCAAACCCCAAATTTTTTTTTTTTTATGTCATGGGATTCTGTTATTATTTAGTAACATCAATTATAGTTTTTATACTGAATCACCTACAAGGCAGACTGTTATCCGGGGTTTAGATTCCTTTCCGTACTCATAGACAGCCATGGAATACAAGAGTTTCCATGAGGATTGTTGGCCTTGACCTCCCCTCTTCTCAGTTCATATAGTAGACTATATATCTACGTGTTTTACCTTGTATGTCTCAGGTTTTCTGTGCAGGATGATCACGAGACCCTTAATCAAACTTCCCAGTTTGCCGGCCTGCTAATATTTTCAATATGTAAAGTTTCAGCATCGAAGTATAGATGTATGCCTCCTCGCATACATCTATCTCTACGCAGTTCACCACCATTGCTCCACTACCTTCCCAGTAGTTCTATGGATGGTAACCAAATGCTCTGTTCATGGTATTTTACCCATGCTTACAATCTTCCCTCACACAGACTGTTATTTCACAATAGATTTTGCAATAGGCTTTTTCCCCCCCTTATTTGCCTGTTATAACCATTCAGCATGTATGACACTAGGGTATAGATTCAGCTGTTCCATGGAAACTAGGAAACAACTCCTCTTGCTTCACTCCAAGGGAGGGAGAGAATATTGAACTGGATAGTTTAGAATCCCTAGTATTAAATCCTCGTACTTAGTTAGGATTCAACTGCTACCTCCATATGTGTACCATTACATTTAATAGAATACTGTAAATTCTAATTTTTACAATTCTTTCCATTGTAACACAGCTGAGGGTTGTTGTTCCCTACTTTCTGTTATTGATCACAGTGAATTCTGTGCCGTCAGTATTGTTATGATAGATTAATTTATTTGGAACTTAATGTTCATGGGTACTGGTTTGTTAACATCTTCTGTTTATACACACAGAATTAAATACTCCTTTAGAAGATAGCCATCTATACCTATACATAGTTATTATATTGGCTGCTCAATTAATCTATCATCTCAACCTCATTATTTCAATGTACTCATCTCTACACCCAACCATTTGTCTCTACTGTCAATAGCTGTAGTTGCAATTACATAAGTTACTGCACCATTAATCCCTCTAACAGTTGCAAAATGCAACATAACATAACAATTCATACATTCCATAATGTACTATAACATCACAATTTCATAATTTGCATAAAGGAATATAATATCACAATTTCATAAATTGAATAAAGGAATAGAACATCATAATTTCATAAATTGCATAAAGGACTAGAACAGCACAATTTCATCAACCATAAAGGAATATTTTTAACACAGACTTACAGATATCTCCAAATTTATGCATGCACACCTCTATTATGACCAGTCCTCCCAACCTTAGAATCCTCTTTATCTCCCAGGATTCACCCCCGAGTAGAGATCCTCCCCAGAACAAACTAACTTCAATCTGTTCTGGAGCAGCTTATTTAAGCTGTGCTTTCCCCAAGCCTGTTTCCAATTCTGCGTCCAGAATTTCAGGATGCTTTATTCCTGTTTAGCCTAGGCTTCCCATTCTGGGACTCTTTAAAGCTACTTTAAGCTTTTCCTCAGCTTTTCCAGCTTTTTCTCACCTCTTCCCAACTACTCCTCTTCATTGGGGAAATTTAGATTTTTCCTCAAAAATCTAAATTAGAAATAATTTATTTCAAGGATTTTTGAAAGATTTGGGGAAAGTTTTTTTTTTCCTTTTCCATCACCTCATGGATTAGGAATATGATCTCATTTTCTCATCTGGTCATAGTGAATACATAATATTTTATTTATTTTTCATAATTAAATAATTAACCACATCCACACAATAATCATCCACTGGTGTCCACTCCCCTTTGGATTTATGTTCAAATGTCTCATTTGAAAAGCATAGAACTTGAGAACTTGGGGTTTTACGGTTTATATGCCATTTTTTAATTAATAAATTTAATTAATATGGTATAAAGAGCATAACTACTTTTTAGGTACTACTAAGAATATTTCGTGGAGGTTAACCTCTATCATCTATCTAATTATTAGGCCAAGTGATTTAGAATTTTAATTATTCCAACGTATTTTAGTAGTCACAAATCAAATGTTCAAATTTATCTTAAAAGTAGTTATGTCCTTATGTCATTTTCATTAAACTTATGAATTAAAACAGCAAGGTCATATGAAGATGCGTTATGGTTTTTGGATGTGGTATTAGTAAGCTATGATATTGCAACATAGCGTATTTGCATGTAAAAAGTTTCCATAGTAAAGTGTGGGTGAATATCCACTTTTAAAAATCTTATTACATGTCTTATTAAAGGTATAATATTTTACTCAAATAATAATAATAATAATAATAATAATAATAATAATATTGATTTTAAATTTTTTTTTTAATTTTCACACTATAATATGGAGAAAGTGTTTAAGCTTTTTGATGCAAATAAACTAGCCATAATAAATAAATTAAAAATATGAAAATTTATATTTAATTATTTTGTTAAATAAAAATAAAATACATTATAATTAACTTTTGTTAAATATATTTCAATGTTTTAAATATTAAATTATTTTTAATTTAAATCAATTATTAAAACTTATGAAAGTCATAAATTTATTATTAATTTTTTTAATAAAAAATAACAATTATTTACTATAAATATTGTTTGTCTTAATTATTTAGCTCCTTTATGATTTAAGGTAGGTGAGTGGAAAGTGTCATAATTATAAAATATTTAATGAAATATGTCATAATTGGAAAGTTTAATTTTATTTTATTATTCAGCATAATTAATAATATGGGAGGCAATTCAATTACTTATCATTTTGTTTATAACAAACCATTTTTAATTTATGGAACAATTTCATTAGTTATCATTTTGTTATGATAAATGATAATATAAAAAGTGATAAATTGTATTATTATTATTATTATTATTGCATAAAATACTGATTTCTAAATTATTTTACTTTCAAACAAAATGTCTAAAAAAACTGTATTTAAGTTATTAATCACATCTAGATATCAAATTCTTAATTAATTAACTGATTTAAAGTTTCAATCAAATTACTTAGATATATCTTATTGGTGAGCTCTTCTCCTCGGGAAAAAAGAAAAGAAAAGAGACGCGAAAATCTATAAGAAGGAAATTATTAGTGGCACTACAACATTTAGGGGGGTTTTAAGACAATATTTAAGACAATTTTTGGGTAAATTGTCTTAATTTGAGACAAAAGAAAACTTGTGTATTGTCTTTAAGCGAGTGTCTCAAATTAAATCGTCTTGAAATTAAATTTTCTTAAAATATTGTCTCTATAAAGACAATATATAACACAAGCACTTTTGTCTCTCCAGAGACAATAGTTGCACTACAACACAAAGGGGGGTTTTAAGACATTTTTTGGGTAAATTGTCTTAACTTGAGACAATTTCAATTTTGTCTCTCCAAAGACAATAGTTGGAATTAAAGACATATTGTCTTTATGGAGACAATGTCTTTAATCCTATCTATTGTATCTGTAGAGACAATATAAAACAATGAATCTAGAAAAATATCACAGCATTAAAATAAATCAATATAAAAATATTTAATTAAAAAAATCAACAATATCATTGAATAATTCATGATAGGGTACAGTGGAATCGAACCACCAACCTCTTGCATGGCAGGTGCTCTTACAGTGAGCTAGCACCTTTTAAATCATTATGTGAGGAGTTATGGCGGTGCTTGAAATTGTATAATAGGCATTGATTTTTAAAAATTGTTCAACACATAATGGCATAATTTTTGTAAAATAAATAATCATGAAAGACCTTATTTTTAACTTAATAAAAAAATAACTCAATGGAGTTAGCTCACTGTGACACCCTTGTAGCTTGACTTGCACAAAAAGCTAATAATAAAAAATAATATACAAACAAATTGATTTAGCTATACAAAGAAAATTAACTAGAATTAGCACAAGCAATACAATCACCACCCAAAGAGCTACACCAGCTTGCTAGTAGGCACTGATGACACATATGATGTACAAAACAAGCCATGACTGCATCGTCAACTCATTCAAGATATATTGGGCACTCTCCTCATTCACCATTACTAATTTATCTAACCACTTCTTCAATGTAAGCTTTTGAAGGTACAAACCTAGAATATCCATTAACACACATTTGGTATCCTAAAAGAAGACTCCTTGCCCGCTTATACATATCAGATAACTATTATGTATCACCCCAGTTGTTGATAAAGTGGAAATTGGAACAAATTCCATGCCATCTTATTTGAATTAGAACATTGTTATGTATCACCCCTTGAGATGTGATCCTAAATGATCTTTCCAATCTTTGTAAACATGATAAATCTTGGCAAAATTTTAAATCAATGATTAAAAGGCCAAAGATCTCATTTTTTCCATTAAGAAGATGAAACAAACAACGTGGTGATTTTCATTCCAAGAAAGCATTACCATAGAGGAAGCCTTAAGAGAGATGGAAAAATGAAGCTTAAGAAAAATCATGGGCAGTAGCAAAAGAATGGAGGACTCACAAAGAATTCTATTGAAAAATGGAGGAAAAAAGGGATTTTGAGCCCTTCCATGGTGAACAAATATCATCTCTGAACCAAAGTAACAATCTGCAAAATACCACCAAGGGGTAAGAATACACAAAATCTTTGACAGAAAGTGTATAGCTCTAATGTGTAACAATCCTTGAGCATAAATCTTGGTTTTCCCATTTGTGTTGCAAGGGTAATCTCAGCCAGGCCTGGAATCTAAAATAAATTTTTCCTGTCAAATGAAAATTTGAAGACAGGTGTGTGTTTTCTGTGCCTGTCAATTTATGTTTTCAGTAAATTGATGACTATCGAATTTTTTTGTGTTGCATATTAAAAAAATTTACAAGAGTAATTACAGTTTAAGTTTGACATTAAGATATTTGACATTTTCCCTATGAATAAATTTTCCATCATGGCCACAGGAACACCAAATTTCTTATTGTTTGACAGTTTGTGTGTCATGCTCATTGTTACAGCCCTAGCTCAATGTTAAGTTGCAGCAGTTGCATCCATCATTCTAAACTCCCCTATTACCCTTACTCAAGAACAGACAATGATATTGCAGAATTAGTTAAACTAAATTGGAACACTATTTTAATGGTAATAGAATTATCCTTTCCATGGTGTCTCACAATTTCATTCAAATGATCTTGTTGCAGTCATTTAATAGGATAGTAGATCAAAGTCAAGGAGACTCTAATCTCTTCCCTCAAATTATCTTCTGAACAAGCCAACTTGGATCATATCTACAGTTCAAAGATTCCTTCAAAGCATTTATTTATTTGAATTCCCACAATGCCACACAAAAAATACCCAAAAAGAAGCACTCCCCTTCACGTTAACCACTACCCTTTCACCAATTCCAAAAAAAACGACTCCCCTTCACGTTAACCACTAACCTTTCACAAATCCCTAAGAAAATTAGAATTTTAATCATATTTTTAGACAAATTATAATTTTAATCCTTTTTCATTCGATTCCCTCCCTTCCATTTAAATTTCTCCCTCATTATTTTATCACAATAAAAATTCATTGAACATTCCCATTAACATATTTGGCTACAACATCTCTCATCTCACTTTAACGTTACCTCTCTGTTTTTCCTTGCCCTGCCATAAATTATTTTTCCCTGCCTGCAATAAATTACAACTATAGTGGAGACAGACATGCCAGAATGTCTAGTACATAGTGCAAAAAAAAATCCCAAGCCACCAAGGCCAAACTCAATCAATTCATCTAGTGTTTTTATCATATTTAGCTTTGTATTCAAAATCTCTACTACAACAACAATAAAAAGTATTCCATGTTTGACCATCTAGGAAGACTAGACATTAACCAAAAAGAAAAACCCACCACTTTCCAAGTCCATACCATGCAAACTCTTTCTTTTTCTTCTTAATTTTCTCAGCAAAATATCACCAAAAAATACAAAATCAATGCGAACTCATCTGCACATTTCAGTTACATGACGAAGTCCTTCCATGTTGACCTCACATGCTCATGAAATTTCAATTCACGTCCAATTCCAAGACTAAATTTCAATATCCATTCCCTTTCTCTTTCATTACTTACAAGGGTAAAATTCAAGAAGTAATTGACCTGTAACTGCTACATTAAATCTTACAGGGTTATATTATTTAGTTATATTTAAATTAATTAATTAAGCAAGATGAAGATATTATTCAAAAATCTAATATGTTTCTTCTTCTGAAACAATAAGTTACTCACCAGTCATGAATATTATGTCTCAAAAAAACTTTGGGGAATTTTATACGAAAAAACTAGCTTGCAACTATAAAAGTTGAAATGAGAGTCATGAATGCACAATGTTGTCAAATATGAAGCAATAATGTGGTTTCCAGTTTACCTCAAAGATGAAGATCATGGTTGAAAGTATCCATGTTATGAAGAAATAAAATAGGTTTCTATGAAAAGTACCAGATTATTTTATAGGAGCCAGTGACTAAAATCTAGGCTTGCTAGCAAGTCCCAATAAGACACCTTCAATATGCCAGAGAGAATAGAGCCGCATGTCCAAAAATCACACTACACTTGATTTTCTATGAGTCTGTAACAGGTCAGTCACACAGTGAGGTAATGAACATCAGATAGAATGAAATTCCAATACAAACATACTAGCACCAACTTAGCATTCGGCATACAACAGCTACATTTAGATTCGCGAAAATGTATCATGAAATGGCTAAACAGTAAGAAATGTAAAGTTGCAATTTGCACGTCTCATCATATTAAATTTTCATATAATTTGTATGGGACGTAAAGATTTGTGTATCATTCATATGGGCCCAGCTGTTGATGGTCGCTCAAGATTTTAATGGTAAGTATTAGGGTAGTAGGCAGTGAGACAATGCAACGTTTAACCAACGTTTAAGTTGAAACTGTGTTGTGTACAGGTATGCAATTGGGTATTATAAATATTTACATTTTACTTGGGAAATTAGACGTCAGTTTGACAGTTTGGAGAGGTATACGGCACGTCAAACCTGACGTGTATAATTTTTTATTGGCAGTCAAATACGTTTTGAAACCAAAAATATGTCACACAGGATGTCAATTTCCAGGCCTGATCTCAACTATTCACGGAGTATTTAATTGTTGTGTGGTTGTACTAATTAAATCACTGGCTATTAGAAAGTGCATGCCTGTGAATCATTTTCATTCTTGTTAAATTTCATGGTGGTTGAATTCCAATAGTAACGGCATCTCCAATGATCCAAAAGTGAAATTGCTAGATCACTGGTTAAAAATACTGCTGGTGCTCTGTTTAAGTCCTTTGTGCATTTTACCTGCCTACCTACAGCTCATTAAAGTATATTACCCTTTACTCTGTTTGTTGGGCTAGTGCTTGCCACCTAAACTGCTACAACTAAATTTCTCCCTGAACGCACAACTGGTAAACCTACAACACTAAGTATTCATTTATGGCTTTCCAGGTCCACTATATGGGTTTTAATGCAGTGAAATAGCATGCTAAAACCATATAAATACAAGCCAATGAACTTTGGCATACATTATAGCCACCACATGCTAATGTAAATATTTTATAATGATCTTGAAATTGGGAAACAATGACTAGAAGGAAAGCGACTTCATACAACCATTTAAAATTATGTTCATAAATGCATACAAGTTGTTATTTTGTGTTTTGTTAATTAAATACAGCCTGTCTACCCTCACAGTGTGCATTGATCAATTAACTATAGCCTTCACTCTCCAAACATGTGGAGACAATTAGCTAGCATGATAGATTTATAATTGACTAATTGCACCCTCATTACAGTGATATCAATGAGAAGCGGTATCAGTAATTTTTATTTTTCTTGAACATATGCATATATGATTTTAATGGGCAAAGAAATGGTTGAATGAAGTATTTTGATTGCACATTCAAACACAAGGAGAGCATTATTTATTTTTAACACAACATAATATGACTTACTTCCTTGGTTGAGAATTTTCCTTAGCACCATAAGCAAGTAAAGCAAGCAGTCAAGCCATCGAAACTAGATTTGCAGAAAGCCATTCACCCCATGTAATGAATTCAAATTGTATAGTTTGATCTCAAATTGTGATTGTGATATGTAGAGACAATAAATTTTAATTCTGCAAAAATAAGGGGTCATAAGACTGGTTAAATATTTATCTTATCGAGTAAGACCTATCAAAATAGAAAATAAAACAAGTTTAGACATTTGCAAGGGATGAAAAAAGCATCATTACCAGTAATAAGAAAAATTCCAGAATCCATCTGTTTCAGTAAAACAACACGTTTTCCCTTAAAGCGTCCAACTAGAAGGATCAATACAGTTCTCAGAGTAATGTTGGACCTATATAGTCTCGAAAAGCAGATTTCAAACAAGGATACCGACCATTACTTTGGCAGCAGGATTACCATCATTTGTAACAGTGACACTATGTCCCCTACTTGTGGATTGCAAAACTTTGTCCTGCACAGCCCGCCAAAATATAGAAAATGCATAAAATATCTATCCACCCGCCCTACAGATGTTATATTTAAAACAATAATCTGAAAATCTTGTGCAGCAGAAATTCTTATCGTGTGGAATCTTATATTTAAAGTGATCTCTTTCACATAAAACTCTGCACCTATAGCTTTCAAGGTATGGAGATCGCATTTTCAAAGCATTGGATGATGAAACATTGGAAATGGGGAAACTATAAAGCATTACCATCCCTTTAGGTCCTAAAGTGGTCTTTGCAAGGTCAGCTATTTCCATGCCACCAACAAACGAAGCCTGCATCAACAAGCATCACATAGTTACTTTTGAATATGAGTTGTCTTCGCATCAATGGCCTTCAGAAGTTATAATGGGAAATGCCCGTTTTTTTTTCGAGGTCAACAATAAGAATGACTTACTTATTCCATATAAAGAATTCTTTGGCATCCTTAAATGGATTCTATGAGCATCGAGCTGGCCATCACCCGAAATAAGATCAAAAATGGGTAATCGAAGGAGATACTTACCATCCTAGCCCATTCACCCTTCTCATCCCTGGCATCATCTTTAAATAACCTTTCAGTCTGCATCAAAGCACAAAAAAAACTATAAACCCTAACCCTTAATTGTAGAACCCTGTCACTGATACAAGTCCAGTACTTCAAAATGGGGATCAAAAGGGGTGTTGTTATCTTCAGAAGATCGACATGAAAGCAAGCAAGGGAACGTGGGAACTTACCCCCATGTCTATGAACAGGAAGCTTCAACTGTAGAATCGTTCACCCGTTGGCCTCCTTTTCCCCCGAAGGCTTCTGTCCACCGGGAAAATATTTTTTGCAGAGAAAGTGAGAGGATCGAGTGTAAAGCGATGGATTGGTTAAACCAGTAAAGGAGAAACAAAATGTTTCAAAGTGAGTGGGGGGACAAATGAACATGTGTTGGGCCTGAGTGCTCTCTACCACCTTCATCCAAAGGACTTATGATCTCATGAGAGTGTTATACATGTGACCTCTTTTGGGTTGGATTAAGACTTGGCAGCAATAAATAAATGAGATATGTTATTCTAGTGGTTGTGAATTCTGCCAGCAGTGATATATACTAGAAACAAATTGAGATTGTGATTGTGATATGCAGAGACATCAAATTTTAATTCTGCAAAAAAAAGGGGTCATAAGGCCGGTTAAATATTTATCTTATCGAGTAAGACCTATCAAAATAAAAAACAAAATGAGTTCATACATTTGCAAGGAATGAAAGAAGCATCGTTACTAGTAATAAGCAAAAGTCCAGACTCTAGCTGTTTCAAGAAAACAACATGTTTTCCCTTAAAGCGTCCAGCTACAAGGATTGGTACAGTTCCTGGAGTAATTCTGGACCTATATAGTCTTGAAAATCATATTTCAAACAAGGATACCGACCATTAATTTGGCAACAGGATTACCATAATTTGTAATGGTGACACTATGTCCCCTGCGTGTGGATTGCAAAATTTTGTCCTGCACGACCTGCTAGAATATAGAAAATGCATAAAATATCAATCCACCCACCCTACAGATGTTATATTTAAAACAATATTTTGAAAGGCTTATGTAGTAGAAATTCTTAGCGTGTGGAATCTTATATTTAAAGTGATGTCTTTCACATAAAACTATGCACCTATAGCTTTCAAGGTATGGAGATTTCATTTTCAAAGCATCGGATAATGCAACATTGGAAATGGGGAAACTATAAAGCATTACCATCCCTTTAGGTCCTAAAGTGGTCTTTACAAGGTCAGTGATTGCCATGCCACCAACAAACGAAGCCTGCATCAACAAGCATCACATATTTACTTATCAATATGAGTCGTATTCGCATCAGTGGCCTTCAAAATTTATAGTGGGAAATGCCCATTTTTTTTTCGAGGTCAACAATAAGAATGAATTACTTATGCCATACAAAGAACTTCTTTGGCATCCTGAAATGGATTCTATGAGCATCGAGCTGGCCATCACAAAAAATAAGAACAAAAATGGGCAATCGGAGGAGATAATTACCATCCTAGCCCATTCACCCTTCTCATCCCTGGCACCGTCTTTAAATAACCTTTCAGTCTGCATCAAAGCACAAAAAAAACTATAAACCCTAGCCTTTAATTGTAGAACCCTTTCACTGATGCAAGTACAGTACCACAAAATGGGGATCAAAAGGGGTGATGTTAACTTCAGAAGATCGGCATGAAGGCAAGCAAGGGAACGTGGGAACTTACCCCCATGTCTGTGAGCAGGAAGCTTCAACTGTAGAATCATTCGCCCGTTCACCTCCTTTTCCCCCAAAGGCTTTTGTCCACCGAGTAAATATTTGTTGCAGAGAAAGAAAAAGGATCGAGTGTAAAGCGAGGGATTGGTTAAAATAGTAAAGGAGAAACAAAATGTTTCAAAGCGGGTGGGGGGACAAATGAACATGCGTTGGGCCTGAGTGCTCTCTACCACCTTCATCTAGATGACTTACAGTCTCATGGGAGTGTTATACATGTGACCTCTTTTAGGTTGGATCAAGACTTGGCAGCAATAAAGAAACGAGATATGTTATTCCAGCGGTTGTGAACTGTGTCAGCAATGATATATAGTTGAAAAAAATTGATATTGTGATTGTGATATGCAGAGACAATAAATTTTAATTTTGCAAAAAAAATGGGTCATAAGGCCGATTAAATATTTATCTTATCGAGTAAGACCTTTCAAAATAAAAAACAAAACGATTTCATACATTTGCAAGGGATGAAAGAAGAATCATTACCAGTAATAAGCAAAAGTCCAGACTCCAGCTGTTTCAGGAAAACAACACGTTTGCCCTTAAAGCGTCCAGCTAGAAGGAGCATCATGCGCACCCAATGATCATTGAATAGTATCTGCAAATATAGATATAAAAAATAAATTATTAACAAGTCTATAGGAGTATCTGAATAGTATCTGCAAATATATATATAAACAATAAATTATTAACAAGTCTATAGGAGTATTGAATAATGTCCGTAAAAATGAGAGTGAAAAACTATACAAATATTTAAAAATGACTGTAGAACTTGATCCTAAAGCCTAAACCTTAGATTATTAAAAATACTTATATGGGTATTGAATAATGAAAAATGATTGTAGAACTTGATCCTAAAGCCTAAACCCTAGATTACTAAAAATATTTATATGGGTATTGAATAATTACTGTAAAAATTGATTTAAACGTAGAAATATTAATTTACGTGAACTTGGTAGGCTTGGGCTTCCTCTTTTTAAAGAGGGGCTTGGGCACGTCTTCTACAGGATAGAATTTGGGAGCCTTTTCATTGGATTTGGGCACTTGTGGTTGTTTGGCATGTTGGGGAAACCTACCCCTGTTATTTTCCTTGAGGGCCCAGATACCTCTTTTGTTATACATTTTCGATCTGGAAAAATGACCCACTTCCTTTATTAGTTCTTTATTTCTTGAAACCCTCTGCTTCCCTGCCATGGTCATCTCTCCTCATGCTGCTGCAACAATCTCTTCCTCTGCTATCAGCTACGAAGGACTTAGAGGCTTACTATGAAAAGAGGCGAGTTTGGCCTTGTCCCTGTAACTAAGAGGGAAAACAATGCAACAACGCTTTGGTCGGAAGAGTCAAACAGGCAACCTATTGGAATATCAGAGGTATTTTAAAGAAAATGCAAACAAATAAGAAAAAACACTTCGAAAGATCCTCTAGTAATTTCCCTTCGCTTGATGTTGCATTCATTTTTTATATTGTTTAGTAACGAAATATCAGATCGATTTTCAAGAGAAAAAGAAAACTCGGACAGATCCTTTGGTAATTTTCATTAACAATGCAATGACCCAAAAAAGGGTTCAACTTCTTTGTCTTTCTAAAGAAACAAAATAATTGAAACTTATAGTAAAGGGCATGAATCCCAATCTAACATGCATCAAATTTATTTTTTTCAAAATTAAGAAGAATTCCCAAGAAACACATTAATAAAAAGGACTTTCCCTTCTTCTTATGATGGACAACTTCCTCTTCATTGGGAAATAGCCCCATGAGTTGGCCTACAGAGTTTTGATAAGAAAACATAAACCCTCCCATCACACCAATAATCCCTGTTGTCACCATAGATGGTCCTCTTAAGTTGCAGTTGCCACCTGCAAGGTAACCAAATGGCACAGAGGCGCTGGTGATGGTGGTCATCCGGAGGTAATCAAGGAAGCTAAAAATGGCCACTGTCTTCGTAAATTGTGGGTTGTTGCCGATTATCGAGTATTCTAGCTTAGGCAGCTTGCCAATGTTGATATGTCTACAACCTCATTTTCTCTGTTTTATTTTATCTATGATAAATATCTTTCTCTCTTTGGTCCAATTTCGCGTTACTGTAATAATGACCTGTCTCCAACCCTCAGTTTGTTTACTTCCCCTCTTCTTTTTTCATAATTTTGTCATCTCTTTGAATGAATTGTGTTAATTTCTAATTTAATGGTGTGAATTGTCTTAATTTTTAATTTAAGACCATTAAAAAATTTAATGGTTAATGGTTAAGCGTTAACGGATTAGGGGTTTAGGGGTTAAGGGGTTAGGGGTTTAGGTGTTAGTGGTTTAGGGTTTTAAGGGTTTGGAGGTTTAGGGTTTAGGGGGTTAAATGGGTTAGGGTTTTAGGGGTTTAGGGGGTTAAATGGATTAGGGGTTGGGAATTAGGGTTTAAGGGGTTAGGGGTTAAGGGTTAGACGTTTACGGTTTACAGGGTTAAATGGGTTTAGGGGTTTAGAGGTTTAGGGGGTTAGGGGATTTAGCAGTTAAGGATTTTAGGGGTTAGGGGTTAAGTCGTTAAGGGGTTAAAGGTTAAGGGGTTAGATGTTTAGGGGGTTAAATGGGTTAGGGGTTTAGAGGTTTAAGGGATTAAGGGATTTAACAGTTAAGGATTTTAAGGGTTAGGGGTTAAGGGTTAGGGTTTAGGGGTTAAATGGGTTATTTGTTTATGGGTTTAGGGGGTTAAATGGGTTAGGGGTCGGGAATTAGGGTTTAAGGGGTTAGGGGTTAAGGTTTTAGAGGTTTATGGGGTTAAATGGGTCAGGGTTTTAGGGTGATGGAGTTAAATGGGTGAGGGGTTATAGTCATTTAGTAGGTGAAAAAGGCACAATCTAGTTGTAGTAACCGTAACTTGGTCAAGTTGTTATATTCAAGGCAAGACTTGGTTGCGTTCCCAAGTTCCAAAAAAGTAAGGGTAATTGTGAGGGAATGATAACTAAGAGTGTTAGTGTGTGTTAAGGAATGAAAAGGCATGCTAACACATGTTAGAAAGTGTCAACGGATGTTGAGGAGTGTTAGGAAGTGCCAGAATATTCCAAGGGAGAACTAGGTCAAAATGCATGGAAATGAACGAATAAGAGTGTGTGCCAAGTAGTGTCAACGAATTCCAAGTGTCTCAAGGATAAAGTGTGTTAGGAGAAGGCTATAATAAGACTTGTAGGAGGTAAGCCTATGGTTACATAAAGGATTGGACAAATTAGTTTCAAACAAAGGGAAACTTTGGGTTGGGCACAACATTGATTTTCTAATGACTTGGTTGGGTTCCCATGTCACAAAAAAAGTAAGGTTATCTATGACGGTATGAAAACTAAGGGATACCAAGGTGTGTCAAAGAATTCCTAGAATTAATAACACATGTTAGGCAGTTCCAAGGCATGATAGGCATGCCAAGATGTGGCGGGTGCTAGGGTGTGGCATGAACACATGCTAGGGAGTGTGAGGGCCAAGTTTCAGGGAAACACAAGGGAGCACTAGTTTCAAATGCATGGAAATGAAGTATCAGACAGTTCCAGGTGTGCTAAGAAGGGAGTGACAAGGTATTCTAGGAAGTTCCAAGGCATGTTAGAGTGCTAGGGAAGCATACAAAGATGTTACAAGTGCCAAGGTGTGCCAATGCATGCTAAGGAGTGTTAGGGAGTGCCAGGAAAGCATAACAGAGAACTAGGTCAAAATTAATAAATGAATGAATAAGAGTGTGTCACAGGGAGTGTTAGCGAGTTTTAGGTGTCTCAAGGAGGGAGTGACACGGTATGATAGGCAATAATAAGTCATGTTATAATGTCAGGGCGACATGCATCCAAGATGTGCCAGGTTCCAGGGTGTGCCAACATGTGCTAGGAAGTGTTAGGGACTGTCAGGGAAACACAAGGGAGCATTTACGTTGTAGCCATTGCAAGACCCAAAGAATTTTTGTCCATGGAGAATTATTTACATTGTAGCCATTGCATTAAAGCAAGAGGTCTGTCAATGCCTTTTTGTATGTGTTTATAAATTGGAAGAGAGAAATCAGAAACAAAAAGGGCCTGAAAGAACTGAAAAAAGAAATGGAGGTCACTAGGATAAAGCTGATGGCATTGGATTTGGTAGTTTCAGACTGTCACAAGGGCATCCAAGATAACCATGACCTGATTGAAAAAGTGGAAAACAAGTTGGCAGTCCACATTGATGAAGATATCAATCCATTTTCAACTAAATCAGATATATAATTGTGGCTCTCTCTACTCACCGTATTTCATTGAGATTGTGTTAGGTATATTTTATTAACCTATGCTTGTGTCGATTTAAATGGATACTGTATTGATAGCCCCAAAATGAGGCATTTTGGATTGTCTTTAGTTTGTACTAGTTCTGAAAAAGAATTAGCAACATTTAATCTCTTTGACTGCAAAATGTATTCTACTTGTTGTGTTGGGGAGTTTCTCTCAGGAAATTTATGGAGAACCCGACATATTTTTTATATATGTACTATGCATAACCTTTATAAATCTACCCTTCAAATCAGGGTCAACCCAAATAAATCTGATTTGGGGGTTCCACTGCAGCAACATTTTCCCCATAACAAGCACAAGATCAAGCCAACATGTGTGATTTGTGCATTTAAAGAGATGGATAGGTAGGTTTACCCTTACGAGAACATGGCACCTTAAAATCTAACCACGATTGCTGAGTGCAAGAATTTGCGAAATGGCATCATGAGTGGAGCCTTTTCTAGAAGAGATTATTCATTTACATGCAGTTAGCGCACACACTTGATGGTATCAGTCCTTAAACAGATACAAAAAAATGATTTTATATATTCACATATGGGAGAGTTACAAGATGTCAACAAAATCACATACTTATCGAAATCCTCAATCAGGAATATGCTACATTGCTTCTTAATGTGCTTGCAACTTGGTAGGCATCAAAGACAATCATTATAATGGGTTAAGGGGATCTAAGAAAGAATTATGTAAGGAGTTCCTTCTAGGTAAAGGCCATTGGTATTACTATTGTTAAAGGGCGTGGCCTACAAGGATACATTGGTAGCTACTGATGCAAGAGCATAATTTCAACAATTTATTTCAAAATTTGTATTTTTCCTCCATAAGGTCTTAGAGATTTATAGAAGAGGAACTTGGTTTCCTTGTTGCACAATAATTTTGTAGAATTTCTAATTTCATATTTGGGATAGGAAATTTTAGTAATTGTAGGGATAATTTAAGATGCTATTTTATTTTTAAGGTCTCCTAGTCATTAGGAAAGTTGAGTCTTATGATTAGGATTACTTGTGGCATCCTAGGTATTTTTCAAACTCCAATACACCAAGGAAAATATGTGGAGGACATTTGGGGGAAATGTGATTGTCCATAAAATGTAGATCGGATTTGGGGAACTTGTAGCTCTTTCCTTGGACCCTACTAGTTCTTAGAGGTTGTATTTGGAGTGGTTAACAGGAAAAGGCATAATATGCCAAAGAATATTAGTGTTGGAGCACCTATATTTTGGGAGAAAGGATAAGGGGTTCTAGGAGTTAATGGGTTTAAGGGTTTAGGAGCAAGGGGTTAAGGGTAAAGTTTAAAGGGTTAGGGCTTATGGGATTTAGAGGTTAGGAGGTTAAGGTATAGGGGTTTTAAGGGTTAGAGGTTAATGGCTTAGTGGTTAAGGGATTTAGGGGTTAAATATTAACCATCAAGGGCTTACATGTAAGGGGATTTAGGGGTTAAGTGCCTAAGGGCTATGTTATTTAGGTGTCAGCGGGTTAAGGGGTTACGAGTTAATGAGTTTAGGGATTAGGAGTTATGGGTTAAGGGTCAAGTTTTAAGAGGATATGGGATTAGGGTTTATGGGGTTCAAGGATTCTAATTTAGTGGTTAGGGGTTAAGGGGTTAATGGCTTTGGTTTTAGGGGATCAAGGGGTTAATTTGTTATGAGTTATGGGTGTATGGGTTAAGGGATTGTGGCTTTGGAATTAAAGGGATAGGGACTTTAGTGGTTATGTGTTAAGTGTGTATGGGTTTTGATAATGTGGCCCCTACTCCCCTTGTCACAACTATTGGGGGTTCCCCTATCAGTTTCTCTCATTTCCTTACCTATAGGTCCCCTGACCCCTATGCCATAAGGACCTAAGGCTCCTTCTCATTCTCTAATTTTAGGATTATAGATCTCAATAAACCATGCTCGAACCTCTCACTTATACCCATCCATACTACCCTTATGTCCCGTTGCCCCGCTCAATACACCAAAAAACCCTCCTCTTTTTATTTTTAACTTAGAGAAATGGAAAATATGTGGATACAATCCCCATTCTTCTTCTTTCACTGGGCCATGCAAAATAAATGAAGCAAATAATCTCAACCCCTTGGAGAAGGAAAGTTGAGAACAATAATTAGCATGAACAAACAAAGAATCCAATGAGTTAATCTTAGAGGGGTCTCCCTTTGTAAACAAGCATCCATAAGCTTGCTAGAGTTAGTATGAATCTTTACTAGAGGTTGAGTAGTCTTCACATCACCAACCACATCCAATAGAAAGGTACCAACCCCTACAATAAAAATGATGTCTCCAAATAAGGTGTAATTAATACCAATAATATCACCTTATGAATCTATTACAATATGAATTGGAAAGTACATTTCTGTACATGTGTGAAAGAAACAATCCATTTGGTTAGCAAAAGGAATTCTTTTTGAAGACCTCAAGAAACCCCCTTGAAGGAGACAAGAAGGGTTTGAAACCATGGAATACAAGTCGATCTATGAACCCTATTTCTGATGTGTTTTGTGCATGTCTTTGTTCACTCAGTTTGACATGTGATAGACAATATATGAAGCCTTTTTTTCCACATATCATCTTCATTAGATATCATGTTGCTAATAATGAAGTGTCTGGATTAGAGTTAAAGTTTCTATTTTAGTTTTTTATCTTTTTTTCTCATTTAGAGTACGAATCTTTCTAGTCTACTATGCTAAGGTAGTTTGGCTTTCAAATATCCAAGGAATATGTGAGCTAATATAATACCATATTGTAATATTTGAAATAACATGATGAACTATTTAGCACAATTTATGGTGTTGGATTGAATGAGATGTTTATTTTTGGATGGATGGATGTACATCTCTTTAGCCAATAGACAAAACTCACTAAGAATTGTTTCAAGTATGTTATTGACATGTTGAAGTGCCATTGATACTTAGAGGTAGAAGATTTACACTTGTATGTTGTCACCTATCCGGGTGTGATGATACCTTGTGGAGGTAGGAAAATTTTCCATTTTTTTAACTCTTGGATATATTCTATACGCCCTTTAGAGAATTTCAAGCTTTTAAACAAAATTAAAAAAAAAAATGTACATTCATGCAATAATTACTAATTGATTTGGGAATGACTCAACAAATTGTAGCATTTTGGCTTATTGAAGTTGCTATTAAGTTAGGGTTTGATAAATTTGTAAGCTTCGGTGGGATTTATTGTGGTTGTATGTGTTTTAGAGAAGCAAGTTTGGAGTGGTGGTTGTGCTTCCTTTATTGAATTTGATTTATTTGGTTCTTCTTCTTGTGCATGCCCATTGTGGATTTTTCTCGTTTCCAAATATTTTCTTATTATGTACAGAAAAAGTTCTTGTTACATCCTTGAAAAAGTTGCACAATTGTCCTAATTTATCTCTGTAATACCTTGAGTTGTCTCGCTTCTTTCAATTGGGCTGGAATTTTCCACCTCAAGAGGGTTGTTAGTTGTTATCTAACTAAATTGTTACAACATTTTTTCTTGTTTTATTTATTTATTTTTTCTTGAAATAGGTGTTTCCTTTAAACTCTAGAAGAAGCATTGCAGGTGGCCTGATTATAGCAGTCATCAAAAGTCGTCTGTGATCATGGGAAAGACAACCCTCAAAGGGTGAAAATTGGGTATGTTATACCTATGGAAAACTTTGGCTAACATCCAATTATATATGTTATACATAGTTCACAAGTAGGAGATCATAGACCATACAGTTTCACATAAAAATGCACTACTCCTCAAATATCAGGGTAAGTGCAAGATTATTTATTGAATATAGTTTAGTCACATGATACAATTATCCCACAACTCTACAGTAGAGAGACCAACATGGAACAACAAAATTAAAATCGATTGATGCACTCACTTTCATGGGAATTTCATGAACATTTTTATTTTCTTATATAATGCACTTTTACCCACATCTTGAGATCACACAAAATTGGTATTCATAATAAAGTTTTCTGGGTGAAGTAATTCATTTTTCCTGCAAGGTCAAGTTACGTAGCTATAATGTCTCGTGTTTTTTCATACATCCGACCGGAAACATATTTTGCAGGAATTTTGAAGGAATTCCCACTCAAATTATCAGAGAATCTCGAGGTGATCTCATTAAAAAAGTATGTTTCTCCTTATATGTTGATTATTCTTGCTCTTCACTGTGCTTTTTATATAAATTAATTTCAATTCATTCATATCAGATATACTCCAGCTCTTGGTTCCAATTTAAAGGTCGAGTTCTCAAAATTGTTTGTTGTTCTTTATTTTGAAAGTGCTTGTGGTTTGAAGAGGTTGCAAGAGACAAGAATCTCAAATAGTTGTTGACTGGGCCAATGCAAGTTTTATAGGTAGAATGTGTGGCTTCAATCCCTGATGTCTCAAATTTGGTTGTGTATTCAGGAGATAGAATGGTCATCCTTCACCCACGTTTATCATGAGCTTAATCAACTAGCAGATAAGCTCTCCAAGGAGGCATTCAAGTAGCTAGCTGATGAACTATAAACAAGATCAAGGTTGTGGCACACCCAAAAAAAGGCAACTCGTAAAATTTAAGCTAACAACAACCCCTACTCATGAAGCTGACAACTTGTCTCCCTCAAGGACCACTGCCTTCTCCTTCATCAGGCAATACTTCCTCAACAACTCACTCAACTGCATCATTTCTATACCCCCAACAATCTATTTATGTTATTGTGCCCATAACATTTTTCGAATAATCTGATGTTTCATAGGTGAATGTCAAATGCCAATTTACTATTTGAAAACCAAATTTTCATCCCTTGTACCTAATGAGCCTTCTTCATTGAATATTTTCTTGAATGGTGTTTTGTTTACTAATTTTTATCATTCAATGATTTCTTATATGTCAAGATTCTTCTCTATTTCATGCCTTACGACGATTCCTTTGCAACATCTCGTGCAATTGCTAGTTTAAATTTTTTCACATATTTAAAAAAATAAACAATTTTAATTCATGGAATGTAACTCAATTGACAATCACCTTGTTATGAAGTATTATGTTAAAACATGAGATTCAAAGTTCAAATCCCCTTGAGTGGCCAACCAAAAAATAATATTTTTTATCTATTTATTTATTAAATTTTTAGAATGTGGTTTAATGAAAAAAGAAAAATATAATATAAAAGAAATAAATATGACATGATTAAATTTCATGTGGTTTGAATATCTATTTTCAAAAATAAAAAATATAATTATCCACTATCCACTCATGGATATTTCAATGCAAACTTCCGAATGCTAATGATTTTGTCTTAATTGCTAACTATCTTAAATGGGTTTCGTCTTAATTCTCATTGTCTTAAGTCGCCATTGTCTTAAATATAAGTTTTTGTCTCAAATTATTTTTGTCTCACACTATTTTTGTCTTAAATTTTATATTAAGACAATTCAATTGATATTTAAATTTTAATATAAAATAAATAAAATAAAAGTGACCCTTTAAGACAAAAATTCTTTGTCTTAAAAAAAATGTTCTTAAAATTCCCTCAAATATATGAGGTGAGGTGAGAAATGGAAATAAATAAAAACCTATAAAACTACATACTCATGACATGAAAACATTTCCTCATTGTTCTATATACTTTTAGATATGCATATGCAAATCAAGATATGGAGCCTCGAACACGATCTTAAGAATTATTAAGCAGAAGATTGCAACATTAAATACACTAACCGTTATTACCTAAGCATTCTAACACCGAGCGTGACAGTGATTTGCCTTAGGGTTATATGATGATATATAAGAAATAATGCTCCTCCCAATCAATGAGACTAGTCACATCAATACGTCTCCCTCCAGCTAGCCTCACATCTAGTGGTTCAAAACATTGATCTACACAAATTTTATCCCAAAGACTATCTCATCCCAATGAGGCTTACTTTAGAGTTCTCGAGCGAGCTTCACATCTAGTATAGTTCAGAACACTACACTGACTTACACAAATTCTATCGTATAGACTATCTCATCTCAACGAGGCTTAGTCTAGGGTTCTCAAACTAACATATTCAATTCCAAAGACTTTTTTATTCCAATTAGACTTATTTTAATATTTACAAGTTTTATGAGAGGATATTAGAATTTAATTAATGCATATAAAAAATTATTTTAAATAATGAAAAAGAATATAACTATTTTTGAGTTAAATCTCAATTTTTTATCTATGAGTATTACTAAGCATATTTCATGGAGGTTAAATCCTATTATCTATCTAATTATAAGTGCCTTAGAATTTTAATTTAATTATCAATAAATATTATATAGATGATGGAGATTTGACTTGCACAAAATATTCCAAAATATTCTTAGTAGTCATAAATCAAAGCTTGAAATTTATCTCAAAAGTAGTTAGGTCTTTATGTCATTTTAATTAAACTAATGAATTAAAATAAAAATGTCATATAAATATGAGTTATGAGTTTTTGGCATGTGGTATTAGTAAGCCATGATATAGTAATATAACCTATTAACATGTGAAAAGTCTCCATAGTAAAATGTGGGTGAATCTCCACATTTAAGAATCTTGTTACATGTCTTATTAAATGTAAAATGTTTAAGTCAAATAATAATAATAATAATAATAATAATAATAGTGCAGCTAAATTAATCCATTTAATTTACATAAATATATTAAAAATTTATTAGTAATTAAATTAAAAATGTTAAAATTTATAATTAATTATTTTTTAAAATTAGATATAAAATACATTATAGTTAATCATTATCAATATATTTAATTCTTTTCAAAATTTAATTAATTTTAATTAAAATTAGTTACTAAATCTTTTTATAAATTTTAAATATATTTTATTTTTGTTTCAATAAAAAATAATAATAATTTATTTTAAATATTGTTTCTTTGACGTATCAAAATTGCAAATTTCTAATATCACAATTGCAAAGTTCTGCAAAGTTCTAATTTTATTTATTATGACAAATAATTATTAATCTATGGAACTAATCAATTAGTTATTATTTTATTGTAAAGTATTATGTAAATGGTGAAAACTGATATTTAAATTTATATAAATGAATGATAATTATTATTATTATTTTTAATTAAAAATCAATTAAATTATTAATTATATAAATTCTTATAAATCAAATTAAATAATTATTATTATTATTATTATTATTATTATTAAATTATTTTATTTGCAAACAAAATGTTTGGTATTAAAAAGAAATGGAAAAAAATGATGCATTTGAAGTTATTAATTATATATTATATATTAATTATTAATTATATATTAAAGGTTGGTGGTGGCCAAGTGTGGTAAAGTCACCTCGTTACCACCCACTGGTCTCATGTTTGATCATGAGCAAGGTCGTGGCTCGCAGAGCAAGTAGTTAGATTAAACTGGACCAAAGCCCACTACCTTTTTTTTAAACCCATGGGGTGGTGGCTTGTTGGTGATTGAGTGTTTAGTTAAAGCACTAGTTTGTAAAGGTGCGGTGTGATCTTGGGTGGCAACTATGATTGTATGGGTGTGATCTTGGGTGGCAACTATGATTGTATGGTTCTCGTTACCCGTTTACTTCCTCATACAAGAAGGAAAAAAATTATATATCACATCCCAAATACTTAATTAACTCTAGAGGATTAATAAATAAGTCTACAAGTTCATTCTACAGTCCAGTATGTAAGTTTGTCTATCCCTTTTAAAAAGCCCAAATTGATGAAGGAAATGAGTGGTCAGATACTGAAATAAATAAAGACCTAATAAAACTCCATATTCATGACTAAGGAAAACATTTCCTCATTGTTCTTCATACTTTTCGAATTCAATAAGTATTTTGTGTCATGCGTCTTCAACCCAATCTGAAGAATTATTAAGCAGAAGATTGAAACAGTAAAACACTAACAGCTTTTACATAAGCATTCGAACACCGATTCACAGTGATTTGCCTTTGGGTAATACGATTATATAAAATGTTATCTATTTCCACAGGTTCTATTTCTACTTGAATTTAAAGTAGGAAGGCTGGAATCGAAATTACAGGACCACTGGGATTCGAGGAATGGGAACAGCCAAGAGTTCTTGTGCCCTGTGGACAGTGAGTCCGCTATTCGTTTCAGACATATCCACTTCCCGCACATTCATGCCACCGGGAAGAGTCCAGTCAAAGCAGTGCACCAGCTGCCCCAAAGCAAGTTCTACAACAGATGTTCCTAACTGCTCTCCGGGGCACCGTCTCCTCCCTGCTCCAAAAGGAATCCACCCAAAGTTTTGCATTCTCCCATCCATGGAGCCAGGTTGCATGAATCTCTCGGGCACGAACCTTTGCGCATCCTCCCATGCCTTAGGGTTTCTCCCGATAGCCCAAACGTTGAGGTAAACACGGGTGTTTCGTGGAATTTCATAGCCCAAAACATTGCAGGATTCCATGGATAAGTGGGGAATCGGAAGTGGCGCTGGTGGGTGGAATCTGAGCGTTTCTATGGCCACAGCTTGTAAATAAGGAAGACGAGGAAGATCAGATTCACGCACCATCCGCTCCATTCCAACCACACGTTCCAGCTCGTCCCGGAGCTTTTTCAGGACTAAGGTATTACTGAACAATTCGGACATCCCCCACTCTATGGTGGTAGTCGTGGCATCCGTGCCAGCGGCCAAGACATCCTGCCATCATCATCAACACATCAATTTAGTATCATAATCACTATATTGCAACACGTGTTTTAACCTAAATTCACTTATTGAAATATTATAGGTGCGAGCTTTACATACATAGATAACGGCCTTTATATTATCTCGTGTAATCTGGGGCTCCATATCTTCATTTGCAGAGGCTGCAAGCAAAACATCTAAAAGATCTTGCTTGACGTTGGGGTCATTTTGCGTGCCGTGCTCCTCTATTATTTGCTCTAGCAAGATGTCTATTATGCTATGCATGTTCTTCAAACGTCGCTTGAGACCTTGTGGATCCATCCAGGCCAACAATGGTATGTAATCGCCAATATTAAAAGTACTTCCTAATAAAATACTTTCGTTGATAATTGAAATTATTCCTCTGCCGCCAAATGAGTCTTCGTCAGAAAACTTTCTGCCAAAGGCCATCCTGCACATTATACCACTAACAAGGGTCGACACTGCTTTGGTAATGTTTACGGGATGATCTGAATTAGCAATACCGCTAATCATTGAAAATACTTCCTCCTCTCTTATAAACCGAAAGTATTCAAAGCTTTTGGAGTTCAGCAAATGTGAAACGCACAGCTTACGCATTTGCCTCCAGTGAGGACCATATGGTGCAAAGCCTATGTCGGTGGTATTATACCACAAATACTTGGCCGCCACAAAGGGAGGTCTGCTAGCGAAAAGCTGATCATGAGTCTTGAGAAACTCTTGGGCGATATCAGGAGAAGACACAACGAAAGTGAGGCGGGAGCCGAGGCGGAGTGTCATAAGAGGCCCAAATTTCAGAGAAAGAGCTGCCATCGCCCTGTGTGGAAATTCACCCAACATGTGAAGATTTCCGATGATGGGCAAGGAGAACGGCCCCGGGGGCAGCTTCCTGTTTCTTACCCTAACGAATAAACTCCATGCCCCAGCAAATGCAAGCAGAGATGCCGCGAATTTGAGATAAACCTCGGGACATTCCAGAAATGGCCTTTCAGATCCCAAACCAAACGCCATTCTCACTTGCGCACAAGACATTCAAGCCAGTGAGCTGCTGCATCTGGTCTCACGTCCCACGAATATTTATAATTGCGTTGTGATAAACGTTAGTTAACAGAACTCTATTTTCGACAAGTCACGGCGAAATGAGTGTTAACCAACCTTTGCAAACCCTAGGATGGCGTAGGCGATAAACACGCTTGATTAATACAGCAGATCTCTGAAAGTCATTGTCCTGTTTCAGTTGGTTTTTTCTTTTCGAAAAGAAAAAGTCGGTTTTGCCTATTTTCTTAATATTGCACGTTTTTAATGAACGACGATGACCATGATCTCCGGTTTGAAAATGAAATGCGACGGTTTTTTCGGTGATTTTGCTGAACGACGTCACCTATGATCACCGTCAAGTTCGACCATCCCGTACAGCGGTATAGATAGCCATACCACTTGTCTCAATATAAATGCAATACCCTGTAGGTATCGAAATGATTCTGGAATTGATCCATAAGCACGTTTAAAATGAAATATATGTATCCCATTCGATTGAATTACTCCGTTCAGGGACGCATGTTTAAATACGAAAAGACAAACTGCAACCAAATAATTTACAAAACTGATTCTATCATTCCTGGTAGAAGTTCATCTATGTTTCATTGAAAGCAGGCATATATTTAGATATCTGATTGATGTATAAGCAGAAGTTTTACAATATAGAAATTAAGAGGTTCCCAAAAATTGCTTCTAATTTTAGTCAAGATTTAGATTTCTATTTAAAAGGGCGAGTGGCATAAAGATTCTAATTCTTGGCTCAACCACTAGGATAAAGGAAGAGATCATTATAAGAAGCTAGGATAGTGCCAAAAATACTATTATCTCCAATTTTATAAGTTGTGCTATGACAAGGAGCTAGACCCTAAAATGAAGCTAAGTTACTATAAGGAGGTGATCAACCCCACACTTAATAAGTAGAACTATCTCTCTCTATTGATTAACAGTAAGAAAAAATGAACATAGCTAGGATAAGAACTAACCCCAAGGTCATCTACTCCCATGAATGGCTAGGACTATAGAATCTATCAAATTTGCCATACTAAGAGGGTGGAAGATGTTGGTTAACATTTGCCACATTTCAAATCTTTTTGACTTGTTAAGTGAGCCTAACTATATCGATTTTGGAGTCCTTCTTTCCCTTCTTGATAATAAGAACAAAATTTTGAAGAACCAAAAATAAATTTTGTTTCTTTTCTTTAGATCAAATCAAATAGAATACATTGATTTTACTAGAAATTAATCATAATCATCATCATAAAATTCTAAATTAATTAAAATTATTAAATTAAATAAAATATTTAAATTAGAATTATATGGAATAATAAATTAATGTAGTTTTACTATTAATAAAAAGAAATATATTGCTTAAATGTTTAAAATGAATTTAATATATACTAATTAAAAAATATATTAATTTATTTTTAAATATAAATTTAAAATCAATTCCAATTATAAAAGTTTCCATTCTCAAATATAAACTTACACTATGAACCAATATTTTTAACCTTTTAACATATTAATTTATACACCATTTAAATAATGTTGTAGCTATTTTTTATATATTTTTTATTTAATACCGTTATATTATTTTGTTTTTAAATAAAGTTTTTTAAAATAAATTAAATTATAATAAATTGATATTTTGAATTTTTGAATTTATTAAAATAATATACTAATTTAAATAAAATATTAAAATTAAAATAAATTATATATTATTATTTTAATAAAAAATAGCGCAATATTATTTTTATATATAAATCATTATAAGAATTGAATATATAGGAAATTAACTTTTGTAAGTTTACAGAAATCATATCCAAAATAATATCACACTTATATATATTAACGTAAAAATCATTTCATCCACGTCTTATTTTAGTATATTAACTGATAGACCATTAAATACCACAGCACAATACTATGTTAAGGTTGATTTCTATATTTTCTATATTATTTTATTTTAATAAAAGTTTAATATTTAATAAATTTTAAAATAATTAATTAATAATTATTTTTAATATGGCTATATTTAAAGCATTTAATGCACTACTTACTAAATAATTACTAAGAAAACTAATATTAAACCTCAAAATTAATATTAAAATTATGAATATTGTATTAAATCCAAAAACGGTAACCAACGTGATGTACGCAAGTACGCAGTACGGGTAGATTTTAATAATGGTCGGCCAAAAGTCCAAAACCACGATGGTTCACCAAAATTGACGACCACTTTGTTAATGCGAAAATCGTGGAAAGTGTCACCGAATCTAATGAACCTTTAAAAAAACAATAAAATTTGCATGAGTAAAAACTACAATGTGTGTCTATCAACGAGGCAATAAGAAAGCCACAATGTCGAAGGTGGGAAATTTCTTTTGTAATCATTTTGTTTTTCTAATTTAAGGGATATTTCATTGTTTTTTTAAATAATTATAGAGTATTTATATTGTGTTGTTTAACCATTTATATTTTGAAGTTTTGGGTTGAAATCTGTGGAAAAATAAATTCAGGGGAATGCTTTTTTTTTATTGTTTAAAATTTATTTTTAAATGTATAAATAAATTTAGTATTTGAAAAAAGCATTAATATATTTAATAAATAATGTTTATAAATTAACTTTAATAAAAACATAATAATAAGAAATTATTTGGATTTAAGATAAATTTAATTAAAAGATATGCCAAAAAAATCTCTAAATTTAAGAATAATTAGACTAAGACCTAAACCTCTAAAGCCTCCAAAACATAAATTAGTTACATCAAGATGCTTGTATGTGTGTGTGAACGATTATTGTTAAAGTATTTTTTAATTTACTTTTGGAAATTTATATAACTAACTTCAAAGTCGTATCTATTTTGGAATAGGGCTTCTACAATTTTATTTTAATTATGATTTCATGTTTATTTTGAATATTACATTTTTTTAATCATTTTTTTAAATTTATATAAATATTTTGATAGCTTTTTCTATTTTGCAGTGATATTTCTATAATTTTAACTTAATTACGAGTAATTATTAGGTTGATGATAATGATTTAACCTCCATATAATATTTTAGAATATTATTAATATTAGTCATAATGCCCAGATTTATCTCAAAATAGTTATGCCTTTTCTATCCTTTCAATTAGAATGATTAACTAAAAATAATGTTATACGGAGAAGTGTCGTATCAACTGATTTATGATTTTTTAAACATGTGGTATTGATAAAATGGTATTAGCAAGAGACATTTTTAATAACCCGCTTTATAATGCTAGAAACATTGCCATTGATGGCAAAGGAGAAGAAAGGAGCAACACCTGAACTATATCACTATGGAAAAAGAGAAGAAAGAAGAACCAGCAAATAGGCTAAGGAGACAGGCAAGAGGCAGCCCAGACAGCAGAAGCAACAGAGGAATTAGACGCAGAGTAGTGAGGTTTGGTCTTCAAAGATGTAAGGAGATTCGATCTCAAAGGAGGGTCATACATAGTGACTGCAGAGAAACAGTCATGGACTGACATGCACTACCTGTGCACTGTCCTGCACAGTAACTGAATACAGAGACACAGTCATGCACTGACATGCACTTTCATGCACAATAACTGAATACAAAGAAACAGTCATGCAATGTTTGTGCGCCGAAAAGGGTCAATCATAACTTTAACGGAGACAGGTTTACAAAGAAATAGTGCAAAAAAATCAATGAATTGGAGGCGTAGAGGAATGAATCCGAATTGGGGATTCTGTTGTGTAGAATCCGTGGTATGAGACTGGAGCGAAGGAACTGTGAGAAGAACTGACCCTGACTGTAATTAAAACCCCGAGTCACGTTGAAGTGGAGGAATGTTGATTTGCGAAGAGATTACGGAATCATAGATCAAATGAACACAAAATTAGAAATGGAACCTTGATCGAAGAGGAAATGGAACCGTGCAAGGAATTAAGTTGAAGCGGAACTGTGACAGGGTGGAACTGTGCGATGGAGGATAGGTTTATATGCAATAGAAGGTTGATATTTTATAAACGTAGAGTTACAATGAAACCTTAAAATTTATGCGATGGAATGTTTTAACTTGCAAAGATCCTGAACGAATGAATAATTGAGAAGCGGAACCATGAAGAAGGAAGCAGAACCTTGAAGTGGTCTTAAGAAACCACTAATGGTATTCGCAAATTTTTTAATCGGTAAGTTGTTTCAAAAATAAAAATGCGATATCGTTAGATGATGGACGCGTGGCAAAAGTGGTAAGAGAAAAACCATTTTTTTCGCATTTCTTTTGCGTGTTAAATAACGTGGTTAAAAATTTTACGATATCCATTGGATTTCGCATGGTGGGTTGATGTGATGTGACCACCATTGGATCACAAGTGGAGTTGCGTGGAGATTAAGGACAGGTGAGTTAAGGCCTTGTCGGCCCGAGAGAAAGAGTACAATGTTGACTAGTTGAGTTGGAGGAATTAACCCTTGTGCGCCTTTGTAATGCGATAGGCGTTAGATTATATACAATTCAGATGGAGTGCACGAATTCCATTGGATGGGCAGACATGCTGGTGTGTTAATCGTTGTGGGTCTAGAACTTAATATATGTCGGAACCAATATACCAAATAATTTTGATATGCGTTAAATGAGGTGTGTGGGCCCAAATGAATATCAAATGAGTTGAACGGGTCTTTATTATTATAATGTTTCTCAGCATTTGAATGGAGGACATAATATATGTTAATATATTATGGATGATGTGAAATAACAAAGTCGGGTGCGTATAATTGTTGATATGTTGTAGACCATTATGTAATGGAGCCAATAATAAAGCTCATATGGTGATATATTATGTTTAATCAAAGTCAAAATTTGGTTCACATTAATATAAACATAAGTTGAATGTGAAATATGGAAGCCGAGACAATTAGTACGTTGGGTCTTTGTTTAAATCAGAGCCGAATCTTGTATGAAGTGAATTTGTGGGCCCAGAAAAGTTTGTTTGTATATATACTGATGCTTTTCACTTTGAAACAAAAGTCGAACCTTGATGATATGTCCACATGGGAAATGTATGAAGTTTTTTTATTTAACCACAGTTGATATTAATCCAATGGGATATTTAGAGGGGGACGCATTGTTATATGTGAGTTGGTGGGCCCACAGAGTTATTTTATAAACAGGTCATATACAAGGTCACATATTCGCATTCAACTCTACATAACGTAAAAGCTCGTGAAATTGGTGGATGGTAAATAAAAGTAAAAATCTGGGTTAATAATATATGCAGATTGAAATATGGATGAAACCATATGTATGGCTTTCATAAGACATAAGAGTTTTATGAACAGATCTCAAATCAAAGATTTTAGGTATTGTTGGCTTCCGCATCAGTAATTAAAATTGTTGAGTTTTCCAGATTGTGAATTTATTCAGGGCTAAACTTGTAAAGAATTTATATATGCAGCAGATACACAATTGCGGTGAATAGAGATTGAAGATTTGAATACGTGTGCAGTGAAGGTATTCAGATTTGCAGAATCTGAATTTGAAATGCATAGGAATGAAAATGTTGGCTTGTTATACTACAACAGCATAAAAGACAACCACACTATGAGCCAAGAACTGAATGAGTTGAATGAGTTATATCAAATGCAAATGTAAATGTAAATGTTTTAATTGATTTATATTGTTTTCGATGCAAAGGCAAGTCTCTGGAGGCAAAGAAATATCCCATTATAATATTGCAATGTATACATATTGTTATATATTTTCTAAATATGCTAGGAAAGAAATGAGAAGGTGGAAGTCAAAGAGTCATGGCTGTTCACTTCGAATTCCCTGTGGAATACAAACAGTCATGAGGTGAACTCTATAAATGATATCACACAGATATGCATTGAGAGGTTAGAGAATGGAGAAATGAGGCAGAGGGTAAGAAGAAGGAGGAGCAGATAGAGAAGCTGTGAAGATTCAGAGATAATATAAGGTAGATATGAAGACTGGTGGATAGCAGAGAAGAAGGAATAGAACAGAGCTGATATCCAGGTAAATCAGCATGTTTTTTTTTTGAAAGAGTGAGGAAGTTGGTGCTTCCAAATCAAGTTGTAGCTTGATAGATGTCAGTTGTAGCTGGCTGAGGTAGGAGCCTCCTGTAGGTTGTAGCCTGCAGAAAATAGATGGGAGTTGGAGCTTCCTTGCAAGTTGTAGCTTGCAAAATTGAGGTAGGAGCCTCCTATAGGTTGGAGCCTATAGAAAATCAGTGGTGAGAGGGAGTTGGAGCTTGCCTTTGCATCACAACAATAATAAGATGTGGTTTTCTCCCTTATGAGTTTCCACTTATATCTGTTGTCTATATGCATGATTATTATGTGGTGATACTCTGTATTTATTCTGCTCAATACCTACTGCACACTTATTAAGATTGTTGTTCCATTGTATATTAAGTTGATCACTAAATAATGATGTGAATAAGTATAAAAGAAAGCTTAAAAAGAACATGACTATATTAAACTGATTCAATCCCCCCTCTCAATTTAACCAAGGGTTCAACAAATGGTATCAGAGCCAAGTTCCTTATGTATCAGTTTAACAACTAGAAGATCCTAGGTCCCCAAGATGGCTAGTTTAGAAGGATGCTCAACAAATAAAGCCCCTTTGTTCACTGATACAAATTATGTTTTCTAGAAAATAAGAATGAAGACGTACATAATGTCTCTAGGAATAGAAGTTTGGGCTGTTGTGGAATTGGGATATGCCCCAAAGGAGACTGACTCAGAGAAAGATGTCAAACAAGACTTTGTAGCTAATAAAAAAGCCATGAATGCACTCTTAGGTGGACTGTGTGAGGAAAAATTTATCAAAGTAATGCACAACAAGACTACCAAAGAAATATGGGATACAGTAGAAAACATCCATGAGGGAGACAAAAAGGTGAAGATAGCCAAACTTCAAGTCTACGGAGCTCATTTTGAAAATATAAAAATGAATTATGATGAAGACATTTCTAGATTCTTTTTAAGGGTTGCAGAAATTGTGAATAACATGAAAGCTCTAGGAGAGGCCATAAGAGAATGTGTAATTGTTCAAAATATACTAAGATCCTTACCAGCCAACTTTAACCCCAAGGTTTCTTCCATAAAAGAAACAGCTTATTGGGAAACCTTGACCATGAACCAATTACTTGGAAACTTAACAGCCTATGAGATGATACTACCACAAAGGAATTCAAATGTGAGGGAGGCAGCCTTTAAGACTAAGAAGAAAAAAGAAGCAAAAGAAGATACTTGCTCCTGCTCTGATGAAGAAGAGGCCAAAATTATCAGAATATTAGATTTAGGCTCAGGAAAGTATAAAGGTAAACTTCCATTTAAATGCTTTAACTGTGGAAGTGTTGGACACTATGCTTCTAAGTGTCCTCATAAGAAGACAACGAATCAAACTCAAGAATCATAAAAAACCATAACAAAGAACTGGCAGAAAGGGAAGAGATTCAATAGAAAATCATTTTATGCCTAGCAAGACAACAGTGCATCTGAAAGCTCAGATGAATCCTCCAATGAAGAGGGAACTTCTAAATTTGTATTGATGGCCAAGGAAGAACTTGAAGGATTCCTTCTAGAAGATGAGGAAGAAGGTGAGGTAGATCTTGAGGGGGAGCTAAGAAGTGCTCTGGAGGAAATAGACAGACTTAAACTAAAATTTAGAAAACAGAAAGACATTCTCCTTAAATATGTAAGAGAAGAGAAAAATTCAGAAGACCTCATTCAGTTGAAAGTAGAGCTTGAAGAAGCCAAAATGGTAAAAGACACTCAAGCAAATTGAGGATAAAATTTAGAAACAAGAGAAATTGGAAGAAAAAGTAGTATGCTTGAGGAAGAAATTAGAAAACACCCAAAGGAAAGTGTCAATAAACACTCCTCAAATGACAAGCTCTGATAAGTTGAATGAAATACTAGATGCTCAAATATCTCCTCTGATAAAAACTAGGATAGGCTATGAAGGAGAAACAAGTAAAGTCAAAGAAAAGGATAACAAGAATATCATTTTTGTAAAAGCGGATAAGGATAATGAAGCTGCTCAGAAGGTTCCCACATAAGTAGAATCTTGCAATGAAGTAAATAGAAACAAGAAGGAACCTCAAATGACAAAGAACGAAATATACAGGGGTATGCCTCAGTGTGCAGTGGCATGTCGAGGAGTACATGGATGATTGCTGCACATCAGGGTTTTAGAACATTTCCTCCAGGGAGACTCACGGACAGGGACACTGGGCCTACGCTTGGGGGTATTTCACCTAGGACGATGGGGAGACAGATGAGCGATACTTGACGGTGTTTTTGGGGACTCACGCACCAAACCCTCTTCTACATCACTCACGGGCACAGTCGATTTTTTCGTTTTCCTTTGGCACCTTAGGCATGAGCAGTGGGGTAGGCGAGGCTCACCCAAGATATTTGGATGACACTCAACAAACTAGGGGAGAGACTTCTCAGCAGTGGCACTGCATCGGGGCACTAGTTGATAGCCACAGGTTAGGGGATGAGATGATCCTCTACAGGGGTGGCACATCAGTCATCGCTGAGCCTACACTTGGGGAGCGGGTCATGAGGGAGACTTTCATCAGTTTTCCCTCAAGGCATGTCAAGATCATGCATGAGCAGAGGATACCGGGTACAGCAGAGATATCATCCTAGTATGTGTCTGGGCTCCAGACATTGTATCGACACTTTATCAAGAGGGTGGATGGCATATTCAATGCAGATGAGGTGTCGAAGGTAGAACAGGAGGGCATTCCTTCTGTATGCCAGGGTGAGGACTCTTTTTCATATGAATCCGTAGGATCAGTTGAGGACTCTTCTGGGGAGCGAGAGCAGTCATGCAGAGATGGTGACAGTAGACCAGAGCTGCATGCCTGTGTTCAGGGTGAGCAGTCACGGGACTCTATGAGAGATACTCTGGGTGATGAGTCACTTGTGACGATTTAGCCAGAATAGCATATGATGGAGCCTGAGTCAGTAGAGGAGGATACTATGGACATCAGGCATAAAATTTCCTTGGGCACCCACATTGAGCATATGATGGATATGTGGCTAACATTGGGGTTATCCTTTGAGGAGGAGCAGTCAGATGCACAGACACCGAGTACAGTGACAGCAGCTACAGATCCATATCCTCTAGAGCTGTTGGAGATCAATGGGATAGTTCTATAGGGAGCTAGGGGACAGCAGGAGTTTTATATTCCCGATGAGAGGGATGAGTTGTTTGAGATGGTGGAGCATCCATCTTTGGGCCGACACATTGATAAGATACAGATAGATGTACATACAGTCTGCTGAGTTACAATACTTTCGGTGAGTAGTACTCTCCAGGAGTACATCGATGGGGCTTGTGGCATGTCTTGCCCACTTTGGCCCACTATAGAGAGAGGGGCTTCCTTCTACAGGTAGCTTCCATTGGCAGAGAGGGAAGAGCAGTGGGAGTTGATTACGGGCTGGCGACAACATCCTGGGCATGTTCCATGTGTGGTTATTGCTACATTGGACTCTTCTTCCAGGATGGACTGGCGGGAGATCATGAGTTGGTACCCTCTTGATGGTAAGTTATTCTTTGTAGGGAGCACAGCAGAGCAGGGGCATTTAGACATAGTAGATGTTAGAGATTCCAGTTAACAGGAGGGCACCGGTTGTCGTTACTTCAGGACTCCATCCCGATTTGAGCATAGCAGGATTAGCGTGGGATTGAGTCAGGACTTGGATTGGAGAGAGGTGATGAGTTGGTACACAGCTGATGGGATAGCTTACACAGTCACAGATACAGTGCAACATGGGTCATGCTCTTCGCCTCTTAGAGCATCAGTCACAGCCAGAGGCAGTGCGCAGTCCGAGCCGTGGGACTTGGGCTATTATTGGCCATGGTGGCGATGGGATCCGAGAGGATTATTGGTTGGCTGGTACCATGAGAGATCAGTTTGGGATCTCGGCATTAGGAGATCCCTTCATATCAGGGTGATGCAAAGGATCGGGAAGAATTTTCTGGATGAGGGTACCAATTGGGAGAGCGAGAAGATTCTGCAGCATCCATCACTTCAGTTGCTTGAGGGCAAGCAACATTTTTCCAAGGGGGACTGTAATATTCCTAATTAGCGACAACTAATTGGAATATTCGATTTTGTATATTTTTGCCATCTATGGGTTGTAAATAAATAAAAAGTGAGTAAAGAGGGTCTAACTCACTTAGTAGAATAAGACATCCGCCTAGTAGCACAACGTTGTGACACAAGAAGGGGTTAAGGGGGGCCACACACCATGTAGAGGAGGGGGCCTACGTGCACTCTAGAAGCTTCTGTGCAGATAAGGATGAGGATGTGGAGGAGAGAGAGGCTACGACGGGTTTTGGAGGGAAACCAATGTTATAAAATATGGAGGAGGCTCCTCATTTGGATCATTCTGGATTTTTTGATTGTTGAGTGAGACATTTGTCTTCTTTAGCACGCTAGCTATTTAGCCCATATGCAGCACTGTTTAGTGCAACCGAGTGTCTCCGTGCAGAGATCTCACCCTTAGCGTCGGGGGACTTCGAGTGCCTGCTCGGGCAAGGTTAGTTTTCAACATCATCCTCCAGGACAACGTTATTGCTGCAGTAGCATAATAATATGTTGTAGGGTGTTGTCGTGGTGACTTTACGACATCTCTTCCTTCTCTTATTTTTTAGAGGGAGAGTCTTTCTTTCCTTTGGAGGATTAGATTGGAAGACTTTGGAGCTGATTTGCAGATCTTGGCACTTGGCCAAAGGATTCTATTCCTCTACTGCGCAGTCCCTCTTATTTACTGCGTTATTTTCATGGTGTATCTACAGTGAGGGTTTGCCGGTTGATTTGAGGGGAAGATCTCAAGTGTAAGGATCCGCCTTCCACTTTGGAGATCTATTGGAGGAGGTCTACTTCAAATTTCTCATCATCTTTAGCCTTCTCTATTGAGTTCTAGATTTGAGTTGCAGTAGTTGCCCAACAACTGCGGCGTTTTTGCCATATTGTGTATTTCAGCCAATCCCTTGGAGGATTGAGGTATTTTTGCTTATAAGGGTTAGATCTTTGCTCCCCTATTGTGTTTGGGCCATATATTGTCATATCCATGTATTGATATCATTTTGGAACAAAATTCTATCATAGACTGTGTTTTTCATAGCCTGGGTTTATGCAGAAATAACAGTGTTCTTTCATATTCATGTACATGTATTATTGAGGCTTTCATTGCTCTTCTTGAGAGGTTGTTTCCTCAAGACTTGTACACTCTTTTGCTGTTATACATTATTCTTGGCTATATATTCATCTTCTTGTCTCACAGCTATACATCATTCTTGGCTCACAGCTCATTGTAAAAACGTTGTCTCTTCATGGTGTGCTCATATATGCATTTGCCTATTGCTGTATGTCACTTTTGAGTGGGATTCTTCAAGTAGCTCTATAGACAGAGTCTGGAAAGGGCCAGATAGCCTCCGGATCTTGTTCTCCTTAGAGACGACATATCTAGTAAATGCCCTCCCAGTCAATCTCTGGTTGGAGTTTGTTGTGTTTTAGAGATATCCCTGAAACATGATATTACAATATTCCAAACTATTCTTAGTTGTCATAAATCAAAGCTTGAAATTTGTTTCAAAAGTAGTTATGTCCTTATGTCATTTTAATTAAACTGATGAATTAAAATAAAAAGGTCATATAAATATGAGTTATGGGTTTTTGGCATGTGATATTAGTAAGCCATGATATTGTAATATAACCTATTGATATGTGAAAATTCTCCATAGTAAAATGTGGGTGAATCTCCAAATTTAAGAATCTTGTTACATGTCTTATTAAATGTAAAATGTTTCACACAAATAATAATAATAATAATAATAGTTTTTAAATTTAAACAATGTAATATGTACTATGGGACATGTCTTTAAGAATTTTGTTGCAGATAAATTAATCTATTTAATTTACACAAATATATTAATAATTTATTAATAATTAAATTAAAAATGTCAAAATTTGTAATTAATTATTTTGTTAAATTAGAAATAAAATACATTGTATTTAATCATTAACAATATATTTAATTCTTTTAAAAATTTAATTAATTTTAATTAAAATTAGTTACTAAATCTTTCATCAAATTCATAAATTTATTATTTTTTCTTTTAATAAAAAATAATAATAATTTATTTTAAATATTGCTTTTCATATTATAATGAAAAATTTCATATCTTTAAACCTATCAGAATTGCGAATTTCTAATATCACAATTGCAAAGTTCTAATTTTATTTCATTATCATAAATAACTATAACAACTCAAATAGCAACTATGACAATTATAAAATATATAATGAAAAAGTTAATATCTTTAAACATATCACAATTGCAAAATTCTAATATCACAACTGCAAAGTTCTAATTTTATTTATTATGAAAAATAATTATTAATTTATGGAACAATTCAATTAGTCATTATTTTATTGTAAAATATTATGTAAAAGGTGAAAACTAATATTTAAATTTATATAAATAAATGATAATAAATATTATTATTTTTAATTAAAAATTACTTAAATTATTAATATATAAAATCTTATAAATCAAAATTAAATAATAATAATAATAATAATATATTATTATTATTATTATTATTAAATTATTTTAGTTGGAAGAAAAATGTTTGGTATTAAAAAGAAAAGAAAAAAATTGATGTATTTAAGTTATTAATTATATATTATATATTAATTATTAATTATATATTAAAATTTGTTGGTGGGAGAAGAGTGGTAAAGTTGGTCTCGTTATGACGGATTGGTTTCATGTTCGATCCTGAGGAAGGTTGTCGCTCACTGACCGAGTAGTTAGACTAAATCGGGCCAAAGCCCACTACCTTTTTCTGGTCTCATGTTTGATCCTAAGGAAGGTGTCACTCACCGAGCGAGTAGGTAGACTAAATCAGGCCAAAGCCCACTACCTTTTTCTAAAACCACGGTGTGGCAGCTTGTTGGTCATTAAGTGTTATGTTAAGGCACTCGTTTGTAAGGGTGATGTAGTGTGATCTTGGGTGACAGCTATGATTGTATGGTTCTCGTTACAGGTTTCCCTCCTCATACAGAAGAAAAAAAAAGTTATATATTACAACTCAAATATTTAATTAACTTTAGAAGATTAATATATTACATCTCAAATATTTAATCAACTCTAGAGGATTAATGAGTCTACAAGTTCATTCTACAATACACTAAGAAGGGATGTGTAAATTTGTCTATCCATAAAATAAAATTAAAAATTAAAAATTATATTTTAAATAGAAAAATAATATATATTTTTCAAAAATATTTCAACAAGTGATTTAAATAAACTATTTGAATATATATTTTAACTAATTTATGTTGTTGATATCAACTTCATATATATCTAAATAGAAAAAATTTTAAATTATTACAGTTAAAAATTTTATTTAATCTTATGTATACTATATTTAGCATTTAACAATATAATTTAAACAATAAAAAATAACATGTTATATTTTGGACTTATAAAATAAGAATAAAAGAGAAAACCCTATTAATAAAAAGTCAGATACTGAAATAAATAAAGACCTAATAAAACTCCATATTCATGACTAAGGAAAACATTTCCTCATTGTTCTTCATACTTTTCGAATTCAATAAATATTGTGTGTCATGCGTCTTCAACCCAATCAGAAGAATTAGTAAGCAGAAGATTGAAACAGTAAAACACTAACAGCTTTTACATAAGCATTCGAACACTGATTCACAGTGATTTTCCTTAAGGTAATACGATTATATAAAATGTTATCTATTTCCACAGGTTCTACTTCTACTTGAGTTTAAAGTAGGAAGGCTGGAATCGAAATTACAGGACCACTGGGATTCGAGGAATGGGAATAGCCAAGAGTTCTTGTGCCCTGTGGACAGTGAGTCCGCTATTGGTTTCAGACATATCCACTTCCCGCACATTCATGCCACCGGGAAGAGTCCAGTCAAAGCAGTGCACCAGCTGCCCCAAAACAAGTTCTACAACAGATGTTCCTAACTGCTCTCCCAGGCACCGTCTTCTCCCTGCTCCAAAAGGAATCCACCCAAAGTTTTGCATTCTCTCATCCATGAAGCCGGGTTGCATGAATCTCTCGGGCACGAACCTTTGCGCATCCTCCCATGCCTTAGGGTTTCTCCCGATAGCCCAAACGTTGAGGTTAAAGCAGGTGTTTCGTGGAATTTCATAGCCCAAAACATTGCAGGATTCCATGGATAAGTGGGGAATCGGAAGTGGCGCTGGTGGGTGGAATCTGAGCGTTTCTATGGCCACAGCTTGTAAATAAGGGAGACGAGGAAGATCAAATTCACGCACCATCCGCTCCATTCCAACCACACGTTCCAGCTCATCCTGGAGCTTTTTCAGCACTCGGGGATTACTGAACAATTCCGACATTCCCCACTCTATGGTGGTAGTCGTGGCATCCGTGCCAGCAGCCAAGACATCCTGCCATCATCATCAACACATCAATTTAGTATCATAATCACTATACTGCAACATGTATTCTAACCTAAATTCTCCTATTGAAATATTATACATGTGAGCTTTACATACATAGATAACGACCTTTATATTATCTCGTGTAATCTGGGGCTCCATATCTTCATTTGCAGAGGCTGCAAGCAAAACATCTAAAAGATCTTGCTTGACGTTGGGGTCATTTTGCGTGCCGTGCTCCTCTATTATTTGCTCTAGCAAGATGTCTATTATGCTGTGCATGTTCTTCAAACGTCGCTTGAGACCTTGTGGATCCATCCAGGCCAACAATGGTATGTAATCGCCAATATTAAAAGTACTTCCTAATTATTCCTAATCGCCTAATCGCCTAATCGCCAATGGTAATTATTCCTCTGCCACCAAATGAGTCTTCGTCAGAAAACTTTCTGCCAAAGGCCATCCTGCACATTATACCACTAACAAGGGTGGACACTGCTTTGGTAATATTTACGGGATGATCTGAATTAGCAATACCGCTAATCATTGAAAATACTTCCTCCTCTCTTATAAAGCGAAAGTATTCAAAGCATTTGGAGTTCAGCAAATGTGAAACGCACAGCTTGCGCATTTGCCTCCAGTGAGGACCATATGGTGCAAAGCCTATGTCGGTGGTATTATACCACAAATACTTGGCCGCCACAAAGGGAGGTCTGCTAGCGAAAAGCTGATCATGAGTCTTGAGAAGAAGACACAACTAAAGTGAGGCGGGAGCCGAGGCGGAGTGTCACCAGAGCCCAAATTTCGGAAGAGAAGGCTGCCATCGCCGTGTGATTCACCCAGCATGTGAAGATTTCCGATGATGGGCAAGGAGAACGGCCCCGGGGGCAGCTTCCTGTTTCTTACCCTAACGAAGAAACTCCATGCCCCAGCAAATGCAAGCAGAGCTGCCGCGAGTTTGAGATAAAACTCGGGGCATTGCAGAAATGGGGTAGTTTGAGATCCCAACCCAATCGCCATTCTTACTTGCGCACAATACAATCAAGCCACTGCACTGCTGCATCTGGTCTCACGTCCCGCAAAAATTTATAATTGCTTTCTGATGAACGTTAATTAACAGAAATCTATTTTCGACAACTCACGGCGAAATGAGCGTTAACCGATCTTTGGTAACCGATTAATACAGGAGATCTCTGAAAATTAATCTAAACAAAATTATTTCAAATAATTGATATATCAGTCAATCTGTTGGAGTTTAACACGGCGCAAACATTAAATTAACACACGGCGAAAAAACACATCACATAAGAGACACGGGAAGTTTTCTGAAATTGGTTCACCCAAACCTCCCTGGGCTACGTCCACACAACGAGGGCATTGGCAATCTTATTAATTCAAACGGGAGATTACAATTCTCACACACTCTCTCCAAAACATCCGTATGGCTATCTCGTTATATAGCAGGGAGAATCTAACGACTCTCAACTCAAATTTAGCTAGCATTAACTCCCTCCCAACAAAGCGGAGTTAATCTAGCAACAATTTCCTAATTTTTGTCACCTCTCGAGATTTTTTCCTATTCTATTCAAAACGAGAAAATCTCAACAATCTCCACCTTGACAACAATTGGCTCGATGCCTGTTCTTTATTATTTATCTTTTCTGCAAGCCAAGAGAAGCCAAACACCAACGCGACTTCTCTAACAAAGCTGGTTTCGTGAACATGTCGCACGAGTTTTCTTTTGTATGCACCTTTTCAAGAGAGACTCCCCTTTCGGTAATAACCCTGTCTTACAAAATGGTACTTAATTGGAATATTCTTTGATTTACTATGATAGGCGAGGGATTCTTAGCCAAATGTATTGCACTTTGACTATCACAAAGTAACTCGATGTTGTCCCTGTAACCTACCAAACTCACCAAGCAAACCTTTCAACCAAACCGCCTCTTTGCAAGCATGAGAAGCGACAATGTATTCTGCTTCGGTAGTGGACAAAGAAACAATGTTTTGTAGCTTTGACATCCAGGGTGATAGCTCCACCGCAAGAGTAAAGACATACCACAGTTGACCTTCTCTTATCCAAATCACTCGCAAAATCGAGAATCAACATATCCACAAACATATTCACTTGCTCTGTTATAAGTGATACGGTAATCACTTGTGCCTCTCAAAGTACCGAAGCACCCATTTCACTGCCGACCAGTGTTCTTTACCCGGATTTGCCATGTACACTGTTGACAACCCCAACTGCATGTGAAATATCGCGGTCGAGTACAAACCATCGCATACATCAAACATCCTACTACATTGGCATATGGAATTTGAGACATATAATCCTTTTCTTCATACGTATTAGGACATAAACCCGAAGAAAGCTTGAAATGGGAAGCGAAAGGGATCGACCACGGGCTTCACATTATTCATACCAAATCTCAAAAGTATCTTCTCAACATACTTCTGTTGTGATAGCCACGACTTACCATTACTCCCTCGTCTCCGAAAATCTCCATGCCCAAAATCGTCTTCTTTGCTCCTAGATCTTTCATATCGAATGTCCTTGCCATCCGAGTCTTCAACTCTGTTGATTTCATCAATGCTTTTGCTTGCTAAAAGCATATCGTCAACATACAACACTAAGATAATGAACATGCCATTTTTCAATTGCTTGAAATACACACAATGATCATATTCACTTCTAACATATTTCGACTCAACATGAAAGAATCAAACTTCTTATACCACTTTGCGAGGCGACGCTCGAGGCCATATAATGACTTCTTGAGCCTACGAGACAAATTTCCTATTGCGATGTTTGAACAAACCCCTCCGGTTGTTCCATATAAATTTCCTCATCTAGATCTCCATGTAGAAAAGCGGTCTTAACATCTAGTTGTTGTAATTCTAAATCAAACAAAGCAACTAAAGCTAACACAATTCGAATTGAAACTATTTTTAACCCATCGGTGAAAAAAATCTCATGAAAGTCACTTTGCACTGCTTCGAGAAAACCCTTTGCAACCCGAGTCGCGCTTTGTACCCGTCCTCCGTATCATTCACACCCCGTTTCGGCTTGTAAACCCATTTACACCCCACATTTTTTCCTGTCTTTCGGAAGCTCAACTAGATCCCACGTGCCGTTCTTACTCAAGGCCATCATTTCTTCCTTCATGGTTGCTTTCCACTTGTCACTTTTCGAACCTTCTATTGCTTCTCGATAGCACGAGAGGTTCATCATCGTTAGCGGTCAAAGCAACTGAAGTAACATAATCATCATACCATTTCGAACACGTTTTATCCTTGTAGACCTCCTTAAGGATGTTTCAGGTGACTACCATCTGTAGGAACTTCTTGCCGATCGATCATCTCGAGACCTGTTCATGATCTAAACTCCGAACCCCGTTCATGTTACGAAACCTTTGTTCATGACTAGTATCCGAACTATGGTCATCATGACTATCATTAGAAGTGTTGTCAAACTGAATGTGCTTGAAAATCAAATACATCATCCCTGTTTCAATTTTCTATCTACATCTAACTGTACAAGAGAGGATTCATCAAACTTTACATCTCTCGTTGATGATGATTTTGCGGGTAGTAGGATCCCACAATCTATATCCCTTTGTTCCAACACCATACCCAACAAAGATATACCTTTTAGACTTTGGATCTAACTTAGTTCAGTCGATGTTTAGGCACTAGAGCATATGCATCACAACCAAACACTCGAGTTTAGAATAATCACAAGGGTGTCCTTTCCATACCTCTTGTGGAATTTTGCGAGTCTATCGCCGTCGATGGAGATCGGTTTATCACATAACAAGTCAGTTGCCACTTTGCTTCCGTCCACAACTCCTTACGCAACCCGGCGTTACTCGACGATACTCCTTGCTCTCTCTAGAAGAGTCCCTGTTCATGCGTTCAACAACTCCATTTCTTGAGGAGTATAAACCGTGGTCTTATGTCTCTCGATCCTCGCATCCTTGCAATAGCTCGTCAAACTCCTTGGAAGTAAACTCACCACCATTGTCGGTTCTTAAACACTTTATTGTTCTACCCGGTCTTTGTTTTCTACCAATGCTCTAAAACTCGTTTGAAAAGCGAAAAAAACATCGAGACTTCCTTTTCAACATGTAGACCCACACCTTCCTAGAAAAATCATCAATGAACGACACAAAATATAACGAGCCACCATATGACACCTGTAGGGGCTGGACCCCAAACATCCGAATGAATATAATCAAGTATCCCTTTACTAGTATGTTTGCTCGTTTTAAATTTTTTGTTTACTTTGTTTGCCAAAGCAGGACAATGCTTACGGAAATCTAACTTTCCGGACTTTTAGATTAGGAAGTAACTTGCGATCGACCAAAATCTTTAACCCTCTTTCGCTCATATGGCCCAACCTTTTATGCCATAGGCGAATGGAACTACTTGTCATGTTCGGACTACAGGGTAGACACATGAACCGACCACTGTTCTTCCTTCTAACTGAAAAGCGATTTCCTACTTTCTTAGCTTTCATTAATAGTAAAATACCTTTATAGATTTTCATAACTCCACCTTGAATTACGAGTTTTATATCCATTCGTGTCAAGTGCTCCCGGTGAAATTAGATTTTTCCTTAAGTCCGGAACATGTCTCACATCACGTTAATATTCTAGTTGTGCCATCAAACATTTGCGGTTGTATGCTTCCTATCCCAACAATATTAGATGTGACATCATTACCCATGTACACGACTCCATCATTAAGCGATCTATACGTCTTAAACCATTCTCTATGAATACACATGTGGTTTGATGCACGGAATCTAACAACCAATGTTGATCATGATTTGACATATTAACGAGACAACACTTCGTCGCTCATACCCAGAACCGGATGCCGAACCTGTATACTGTCGCATTTGCCTCCTTCTTCTCCGTCGAAGAATCTGCTTTGTAGAAGTTTCTTCTTTGTCGCTTCAGCGATCCTTCTTCGGGTGTCCGAGCTTTCCCACAATGCCGGCACTTCACCTTTGTCTTCTTTCCTTTAGACTTTGAATGAGAGTTGCTATTCTCACCACCGAGTGTCTCTCTCTCGAGCGACCTCTCGCCATCATTTCCTACGATGTAGAGGTGTCGGCATTCGACCTCCTCCTCGTCTCCTCGGACAACAAGGCTCCAACCACATTGTTCTCAAAACGGACACTACGAGTTTTCGCCATCGACAAAAAACACAAAACCAACAATAATCTCCAAAACTAAAGCTGTTAAATTCCAGCAATTAAAAAAGCTGCCTATGCCTTATATTACGTCGCCTTTGCCTCCTTATTAAAGGAATTCATAAAAAAAAACTTTACCCTTTTACCATATAAAAAAAGGGCCTTTCCTTTAATACCATATGTGAATGGCAACTTAATATTCAAAACACTTTCTAAAATGCCCTTCACCTTTCATGCCATGTGTGAATGGGAATTAATACAAATCGATTTATATTCCTTATATACCATATACAAATGGCATATTTAATAATGGCAATCGATTTACATATAATGGCTTTTTATATGTGACCCTCCATTTAAAAAAACTTCAAAGTCGATTTCATACCATATAGAAATGGTATTGGTATATAAAAAAAAAGTTAAATCGATTTATATTGAAAAAACTCCAAATCGAAACTCTAAATCGATCTACCTTTTTAATCCATATGTGACCTTTAAAAAAATTCCAAAACGATTTCTTCCAAATCGACTTTTCCTTTTTAAATCGACTTATTCACACCATTCGATTTTTTATAAAATGCAACTTAAGAAAAAAAAGAACGATGGCATAAAATCAATTCAGCGTTTCAAATAATGGTAAGCTGTGGTAAGTTTATGTCCCTTTTGCCGGCAGCGTTTCAAAGTTATTGTAATAAGTCACCGTTCATAGCCTGCTTTAAAAGCTTTCTTTTAAACTGAAACCCAAACCTTCGGTCAACTGTCAACGCATACCATATGCTCCACGCACAGTCAACAGAACCACCGATTCACAATTCAACCTGCTCGGACTCCACACAGTAGCCTTCCACGCCATTTACACAATGCAAAAAAAACGTAGCCACACTTACAGAGTTTCCGTAACGGTGAGCCTGATCGCCCAAATTAAAATGAACCCACGCACCAACAGGTGAGTCTCCAGATGATTGGCATTGAATAAACACGTTCAACAGTTGGACAGTGCGCTCCACCTCCACGCAGGACGCTTCCCGTCCCTTCTCCGCTGCGCGCTCTGTCAACGCTGTCAACACCTTTCAATGTAGTTCCACGAGTAAGAACCTCTATCCACACGCCTCACGCTGTCAACGCCCATACGGTCTCTTTCCATGCACCAGCGCTCATCAAGAACCTCACCACAGGGCACGGCATCGGCTTCACCACGGTGCACAACGTCAACAGGCCACAGCGCACGGCCTCCAAGCACCCATCCACGTTTTCACCAGCATTTTCACGCGGAAACACTTCAAACAGAAGCAGGCAGCGGCCCTACGCTGACCTCACGGCTTCTATTGTCCTCTATGCAGATATACAGTGCGCCATACAATACCTGACCACACGGTTTAGAGAGTCAAACGGTCTACTCCTCTGCTGCGCCACTCTTGCAACTCGGGCTCCGATACCAATTGTTGGAGTTTAACACAGCGCAAACATTAAATTAACACACAGCAGAAAAACACATCACACAAGAGACACAGGGAGTTTTTACCGTGGTTCACCCAAACCTCCTGGGCTACATCCACACAACAGGGCATTGGCAATCTTATTAATTCAAACAGGAGATTACAATTCTCACACACTCTCTCCAAAACATCCGTATGGCTATCTGTTATATAGCAGGAAAATCTAACAGCTCTCAACTCAAATTTAGCTAGCATTAACTCCCTCCCAACAAACTGGAGTTAATCTAGCAACAATTTCCTAATTTTTTGTCACCTACTGAGATTTTTCCTATTCTATTCAAAACAGAAAATCTCAACACAATCCTCATGTATATAATTAGCACGTTTAAAATGAAATATATGTGTCCATTCGATTGAGTTACTCATTTTTTAGGGACGCGTGTTTAAATAGGAAAAAGACGAGTTACTCCTTTGAGGGACGCATGTTTAAATAGGAAAAGACAAACCTCCACCCAAATAATTTACAAAACTGATTCTATCGTTCCATAATTTACAAAACTGATTCTACCATTCTAATAGAAGTTTATCTATTTTTTCAGTGAAAGCACGCCTATGATTAGATATCTATTGATGTTGATGTATAAGTAGAGAATTTAAAATATGGAAATTAAGAGGTTTTCAAAATTGCTTCTAATTTTAGTAAAATTTTAGATTTCTACTCAAGGGTGGGTAGCATAAAGATTCCGATTCTTGGCTTAACCCAGTGGGGATAAAAGAAAAGATTATTATGAGAAGCTATGATAGTGCCAAAAATACTATTATCTCCAATTTTATAAGTTGTGGGATGACCAGGGAGCTAGACCCTAAAATGAAGCTAAAATACCATAAGGAGGTGATCAACCCTACACTTGATAAGTAGAATTATCTATCTTTGTTGATCAACACTAAGAAAAAAATGAACTTAGCTAGGATAAGAACTAATTTTCATGAGCTTCCAAGTGAAACCCCATGGTCTTCTACTCCCAAGACTCGCTAGAACTATAGTATCTATCGCATTTGGGATACTAAGAGGGTGGAAGATGTTGGCTAACATTTGCCACACTTCCAATCTTTTGACTTGTTAAGTCAACTCAACTCGTAGTGATTTTAGAGCGTTTCTTTCCCTTCTTTTTTCATGATAGGAACACGATTTTAAAGTGTCAAAAATAAATTTTCTTTCTTTTCTTCGGATCAAATAAATACATTGGTTTTTCTTGAAAATTAATCATGATCGTCATCATAAAATTCCAAATTAAATAAAATTATTATATCAAGTAAAATATTTAAATTAGAATTATATTGAATGATAAATTAATATATATATATATATATATATATATATATATATATATATATATTTGAAAAAATATATTTATCTATTTTTAAAATATAAATCATATTTGACCATGCCAACGTTAGTAAACTTAATTTATGTGATTAATAAATTTAAAATAAATTCCAATGCTAACGTTCCTAAACAATTTATGCGAGTTAATAAATTTCAAATAAATTCCAATTATAAAAGCTTAGATTCTCAAATATAAACTTACATTTCAACAAACATTTTTTAACATATTAATATATACACCATTTAAATACCATTTATTGTAGCTATTTTTTATATGTTTTCTATTTAATATAGTTATATTATTTTTTTAATTTTTTTTAAAATAAATTAAATTATAATGAGTAGATGTTTTCAAATTTTGAATTTATTAAAATAATATAATAATTTAAGTAAAATATTAAAATTAAAATAAATTATATTACATTATTTTTTATTAAAATAATATATATATATTATTTTAATAAAAAATAATACAATATTATTTGTATATATAATAATTATATAAATAATATGAATTGAATTTATAAAAAAATTAATTTTTTGTAAGTTTACGAAATCAAATCTAAAAATAATATCACACTAATATATACTTGCTTATTTTAGTATATTAACTGATGAGACTATTAAATACCACAACACAATACTATGTTATGGTTGATTTCTATATTTTATATATTGATATATATTATTTTATTTTAATAAAATATTTATATTTAATAAATTATAAAATAATTAACTATTAATTATTTTTAATATAAGAAAGTAATAATTATTAAATAATTATCGATAAGAAACTAATAATTATTAAATAATTACTTTTAATATAAGAAAGTAATAATTATCGACTATTATATACTACTAATTAATATTATAAACCAAAAAAATTAATATTAAACTTTAAAATTAATATTATAGATTCTCAAATTAATATTAAAATTATGAATATTATATTAACTCCAAAAAACGGTAACCAGCGTAAAGTACGCAGAACGGAGATATTAATAATGTCGACCGAAAGTCCAAAACCATGATATCGATGACGTTGATATTGATGGTTCACCAAAATTGACGAGGTGGCCACTTGATGGTTCACCAAAATTGTTGATGCGAAAATCGTGGAAAGTGTCGCCGAATCTAATGAACCTTCGAAAAAAAACAATAAAATTTGCACGAGCAAAAAACTACAATGTGTGTCTATCAACGAGGCAACAAGAAAGCCAGTGTCTCACGTGAATTTTTTTTGGATAATCATTTCGTTTTTCTAATTTAAGGGATATTTCATTGTTTTTATTTGATTATAGATTGTTTTCATTGTGTTGTTTAACTATTTATATTTTGAGGGATATTTCATTGTTTTTTTTTAAATTATTATAGTGTTCTTTATTGCGTTGTTTAATTATTTATATTTTTGAAGTTTCGGGGTGAAATTTATGGAAAAAAAAACAAATTTAGTGGGATTGTTTTTTTTTAAATTTATTTTTTAAATGTATGAACAGATTTAGTATTTTAAAAAAATCACTAGAGGTCATAAATTAAATTTAATAAAGACATAATAATAAGAAAATATTAGGATTTAAAATAAATTTAATCAAAAGATATGCTAAAAAAAGGTGCAAAACTAAAAATAGTTAGACTAAGAGTTAAATCTCCAAAGCCTCCAAAACATAAATTAGTTAGACCAATATGCTTATGTGTGTTAACAATTATTGTTAAAGTATTTTTCAAATTATTTTTTGAAATTTATAAAATTAATTTCAAAGTCTTATCTATTTTGGAATTGGGCTTCTACTATTTTATTTTAATTATGATTTCATATGTGTATGTTGAATATTAAAATATTTTTATTATTATTTGTTTTGTAATTCTATTTTGTAATAGCATTTCTATAATTTTAACTTAATTACCAATAATTATTAGGTTGATGCTAATGATTTAACCTCCATAGAATATTTTAGAATATTATTAATATTAGTCACAATGCCCGATTTATCTCAAAAGTAGTTATGCCCTTTCATCATTTCAATTAGAATTACTAACTAAAAATAATGTTATATGGAGAAGTGTCATATGAGGTGATTTATGGTTTTTTTGAACATGTGGTACCGATAACCTATGGTATTAGCAAGAGACATTGTTAATGATCGGATTTATAAAGTAGTTACGGTAAAGAGAGCGCATGAATAATGCATATAGTTTAATTTATGCATTAATTATTTTCATAATAATAGTAATATAATTAACTAGTATAAATCCATATTAAGCATGAATATAGCAAGCCTTACCAAAGATAAAAAAATTCCGAAGGTGTGTATTTTTTCATTGTTTAAAGTGAATTTTGGATTCAAAAAATCAAAAAGGTCCTATTGTGCACTTATATTGTGTATATTACACAACTTAAAATTTCAATTCCAACATATCTTTGTTACACTTCAAATAAATTTGACACAAAATATCCGTCATGGCATTGCGTCCCCAAGGAGATTGGTTTCTTGGGGATTCGCACAAGCCATCCTCGCAAGGTGATATCATTAAATGGAAAGGGTGGCATGGCCACCCAAATGGATGTAGAACCATGCCACTATATATCATTTTTAAAATCATGGTGTGCTCCATTTGAAGGAGGATATTGTTAGCACCCTCGTAATTAGCAAGATTGGAAAAAGTCCAACTACGGGGAGAACATTATTTCAACCACTTTGGGATTCTAGGATCTAGCCCTCCCCTGAATCCGGAGAGGGATCTCTCCAATAAGTGCAAAGATTGGATTTTTTCTTTGAAGCTTTGGTTAATGATATTAGGCTAGTTATGAAGGCCAAGGGTTTGTTTTGTTTTTGGATGGTTGAGCATGATTACTTGTTTGAGGTGGAAAGTTCTAAGTGCAAAGAGTTTCAAAGTTGAGAAGTTGCAAGCAAATAGAACAAGCTTTGGCCGGGAAGATAGATAATTGTAGGTTTTAGTCCATTGGGATATGGAGTCATAATAGGGTTTAATTGAAACAACAAGAGGCAAGAGTGGTCCATGGGGCAAGTCATCTATGTCTAAGGATCTCTTGAAAGTTTGATTTATGGAATGAAATGATACAATAAGAAGGGGAATTTAAACGAGATGAAGAACAAAGAAGCGACTGAAAGATCCGATAAGTACTTTTAAACTAGCCGACTTTTTGACATACACTTAAGAAAGACATGAAAGTAAACTAGGATCCGGTAAGTACTTTTAAACTAGCCCGACCTTTGATACACTTTCAATAGAAAACATATGAAAAACAGAGAGGAAACACAAATGATAACAAAGGATGGTCTAAGATCCGGTAAGTACTTCTAAATCCAGCTGAGCCTTTAACACATTCCAAGGGAAACATTCAGACAGTCTTTGGGGATAAAACTAGGACCGAGGGCACATCATATCTTCCTTAGTTCATCTCTACTTAACATGAAATGAAAGTAACATCCAAGAACAATATTCGACTAAAACAATAAGCACGAGGAACGCCAACATTCCTATGCTTAAACCGAATTAAATCATTCCTAAATAACACAGATTGGAAGAAAACATTCGGATAAATATTTTCGAGTCGAGAGAGAGTGCTCGATAAACGATGAGTCCTAACTCTATGTATGTTGTTCTTTATAAGAGAAGATGAACACGAGTGAAAATAGAAATAAAACAACGAGTTCACAATAAGAAATAACATCACCATCGACATAGACCGGGATCCCATAAATCAGCTTGTATTGGTGCTCCAAACCAGATTTATAGCTTTAAGTCCAATGCTTTAGTTTAGAAATCATCTACACTTCCCGAGACTAACTTATCTATCACAAGCGAGCTCCAAGGAGCCAATGAACACTATTTACAAGTAGAAGTCTCAAGCTCAATTACATTTCAATGTTTAGTAGCCAACTCAACCAACAATATCTCATCTTCTACGAGAGGTATTTATAGAAGAATGAGGAGGTGAGATCGAATAAAAGATCTCCCATGGAAATTAATATGAGATTAATGACTTCTCGGCCTTTGAGGGGCTCAATGGAGAAGCGTATGGGTATTCTTACCGTATTAATTGATTTACATTTAAGATTAAGCTTGGTGGGAGATTTTTTTGACTTTTGAGGCTCTGTGTCATGTTGGAGTAACTCTGACGATATTTTTGCATAAAGTTCTTTGGCATAATCAACTCTCCGTTGCATTGAGGCAAATATCCGATTTTTGAACAATAACCTCGGCCTCTGTTTGAATGCTTCAAGGCAGTGTGGATTTGTGGTAGTCGAGAGGAATCAATTTTCCTCCGATGTGGCGGTGGAGAGCTTTTCACTGTTAAACACTTATGATTTTCCTTTAGCGTGTTTTAATTTGGGGGATTAGGCTTTTGATAATAAATCTTAGCCGTGATCCCCTGCAAATCTAGTCTTCAATCTTCCATTACAGCGTGCTCTGTCTTCAACAACGATACTCTTTTATTGTGATTTAATAACACTATGTCTTGTTGATGTGTGGCGCCGCGAAGGCTCGTAGTGCATCAACGCCTCATGAAGCATTGATGAGATGTGGAAATTGAACCCATGGATGGTTTCCTTTAATGAATCAAAGGCATGAGAATTGTCACTCTTAGCCTTCGACTTTTTCTTCAATACAATGGAAAACCTTTAATCCCCTGCAAAATACACAAATGTTATAAAATCCCTCGTGTAGTGGGTAAGCTGCCCGCAGGTTGTGGGGGAGGAGCGTGACCATTGGATGACATCATCCAACGGTGTAGATATGTTTGCGGAGGTTAAAAGAAGAGCGAGAGGAGCAAAAGTTAGAACCGTTGATCGCGCAGAGATCAACGATGGGGATTACGCGTTAAAATCCTCTTGGTGGAAGGTGGAGAGCGATGAGATCATGTGGGAATGATGCGGGGACCGTTCGATCTAGACACGTGGATGGTCCAGATCTAATCGGAGGATCGCAATCGGCGTGGGGAAAAACAAATGTTAAGAATGCACCCGATTAAAAAATCCGATGCGATCAAATGTGACAGTCGATCTGCAGTCGGATCGACGGTGGGAGATGCGTTGGGAGATTGCAATCGGCGATCGGAGGTGGGGGTGATGTGATTGCGCGATCGGGCCATCGCAATCGAGATTTTTTTTAAAAGGAGTGCAATCGGAAGAGCTTTTGCAGAAGTTTCCGATGCAATGAGTGGAAAATAGGAAAGAGCGCCGGTCGTCGAATTGGCCCAATGATCAACGGTGGAAATGGGTTCGGCTAATGAATGGGTGGGGCCATGTTATAATGTATGAAACCAAAAAATTTAATGAAAAAAAACAAAGGTTTTATGGCTTAAGAGGCGGAAAATATATATAAGTCTTGGCACTCGTTTGTGGGGCCGGTGGATATATGAAATTTTAAATGGAGCAGGGGTTTATAAATGAAAAAGAGGGACTTATCGCATCGAAACTCTTTGGCACGGCACCAAGACTTGCACACTTTGAACTTTTGCGATTCGATAAGTGCTAAAATGGTTGGTGCTTGGTTCCGGCACCAAGGCGTGTGGAGGGGAAGTGGTTAGGACTTAGCCCATGGTGGCTTAAACAAAAATATGTATTTTTATGTAGTTTTCAATGTTTTTCAAGGGTTGTGAGAGTTTCAATTAAGGCAAAGAATGAGTCTTAAACCTTATCAAAGGGGTTTTGATGGAGGGGGAAGGAGAAAAATATGAAAATGAAGGATTTTGATGAGAATGAAAGGGGTAGAAAACGAGGTTAGTTGTTTAAATGGAGGAAGGGGGAAAAAAGAGAGTTTGCGTCAGGTCTCTCATGAAATCAGCAAAATTCTAGAGTATAAAATGGGAACAGGTAGGGGAAGATTTTGGACGAGAGTCATGAGGCCTTCAAGAGTCTTCAAGAGCCAACAATTTTTTGCAATAAAATTTGTTCCTTGAAGACTCCAAAATGATTTAGCCACCTTTTGGTATAACAAATTTCGTAGGTGGCTAACGAGATAGTGCGGTGGTAGGTTTTTATACCAAGCATTTATGTGAGGAAAATGGTTGATGCACCCGGGAATGAGCTTTGACCAACTTTTCAAGAAATGTCTCGACTAGCAAGAAGTGATTGGTTAAAATTAATATGGGAATATAATTACTTGGCACCCTTGAGAGCGATTCTAAAAGGACATGGGGTCGGAGTGAAGCCGTATATCGGTTATGTATAGGAAATTTGGGTGTTGGTTTGATATGAAATTGGAGGAGAACTTCTCCTTCCTTGAAACTCATCATCCTCTAACACTTTGCAAGTAAAAAATGGGTCTTATGTAAACAAAATTTTTTATGGTCTCTTCCAAGATAATGAGTTAGTATTTATGTAAAATTTCAACAAGAAATATATCATCATTTAACTCATAAATGAAATCTGAAGAGAGACAACACAAAATTTGGTGACAAAGTTCACCCCGCCTCGATTACATCTTTGAATCTAGTAAAATAACTAGATTGCTCCATAGATTTCAATTGATAAAGAGTACATAAAGTATGCCAACAATATGAGTGGCTAGTTTCCCTTCCAACGAAACATTCTCTCGCAAATAACTCTCACTCTAAAATCACAAAATCTAGAATCAATCTTGAAAAAATCAACAAGAAATGGGCTCTCACATCAAAACCACGTACTCCATCCGAAAATGAGCATAACAAGTACACCGGTTCCACATTGAAGTATTAAAAGAAAGCTTTCCTCAAGAAGACATTATGAGGAAAGAGAAACATGAGATGCACCATGATTTCTACGGTTTTTGTACATAACATATGAAGGCTAGAAAACCCCTACAAGGTTCACTCCATGCTCAAAATATTTTGAAAACTACTTCGACCACCGATTTATCTTGGTAGTCGTGAGACTCAAACATGCACAAAAAAAGGACCCCTAGAGAGCAAGGAATTTTTCTCGTGAATTAGTTCCAATACCGTAGTGCCAATGGAATCACGAAGTCTCTCGGGACTTAGGTATATAACCATGCCACGTCCACATGAGTCAAAAGAAGAGGCCCCTATAAAATCCCTAGTTTTCTATGCTTTTATTAGACATTTGAACAAGTCCAAAAGGGTACAGTGGACCCCAATGGAAAAACAATTATGTCGATTTATTTTATTATTTTAAATTAATAAAATAAAATGGAAAAATTATGTGCAATGAATAGATTGAGATTTAAGATTTGAAAACCCAATCCCATGAGGATGGATAAGGTTGTAATACTTTCCCGAGACTTCAAAAATACTTGGAAGGAATAAAGTAAGATACTAAAATTAGATTTGGAGATAAATATCTAACTACCACAATAAAGAGGAAATTATTGGGAAGAGGTGGAATAAAGATGGAAAGTAGAAAAGCTAGCTTTAAAATTACTTTTGTGGAAGAAACAAAGGGAAAGCCTAGGCAAACGGAAAACAACATCCTCGAATTAACTAGACGCGGTTAAGGAAACAGTGAGGAAAGCAAGCTTGAATAATTTGTTTCGGGATAGACAAAGGGTTGTCTATCACTTTGGAGAGAAAGGTCTCTACTCGGGGGTGAGCTATGTAGAGAGAGCTCTAAGGTTGGGAGGCAACAAGTTAGACCTAAGCGGTATACACATTTAATTGCAAATGGTTTTTACTTAAATTCTAATATCGCGATGAACTATTTATAATTATAAAGTAGCCATGTTAATGTGTATTATTGAGTTTTTACTTACTGTGTATAGAAATTGGAGAATTTATATTATATAGTTATATTGTAAAGCGAGTCCGTACATTTAACGGAACTCACTATAGAAGAAATAATGAAATCTCTATGGTTGTACGAGACATATTATGGGGAGGATTAACTCTCGAGAATGTATAAAACCCAATGATGGGTCTAGATCCCGAGGTTAGGTACCTCACGTGAAAACCGAAGTTCTCTAATTTAGTTGGATTATAGTTATGCTAGAAGACTCTTGTAGCTCATTGAGAAATAAACTACTGCAATAGACATGAAGATACATATATGAAATAATTAGTTACTTTATAGCTATAAATATTTTTTTACCTCATGGTTATACATCTCTATATTAATTATAGAAAAATAATTCGAAACTGAAACTAATGTAAACAAGCATATTTCTAAAATGTGTATTTATATGAGAAAACAAAAAATTTAAAGTATTTATGGAAAGAGAAGACATTCTCATCTTGTAAGTATACGAAATATCAATACATAGTATTGTAAAAGCTAGTTTAGATGTTGTAATGTTTGCAAATTTAAATAAATCATTATCTATGAAGTAGTGAATAAGTATGAACATATGTACAAGCTCCGGATGCATGCGGAGTATGGTACTGTAGTTATGAAAAATTCTATGAAGAAAACTCGACATAGGAATTGTAGAATATTATCGTGCAAATATAGTAGCTAAATTCCATTTAGGACATAGACATTCTTGTTTTAAACATTTCAGTTTTAGATATAATGAGGTGACACGGCTTTTCTATTATGTTAGCCATATAGATAAACATCACGAGTAATGTGGATGTTGTACACTCTCATAGTTATATATAGAAAATTTCATATAGTTATAAAATAAATTCCCTTGACTCTCGCACTTAATCTATAAAAGAAATGAATTCTAGTTCATGTAACCATGTGTGAAAATACTGGAAAGAATTTTCATTGGTAATACATCTAAGCATTAAAGTGGAAGAAAGATTTTTCGATTTAAGAAATTAAATAATTATATGAGTTCAGGTCCATAGGTTACAAACCCATAAATATTATGGGTAACGAGTACAAAATATGAGAAATTAGTTTTAAAAAATAGTGATACAAAGGACATTATGTTTTGCTATAAGAAACCATAAGGGTTATTTGAAAAGTTGATGCAAGATACGTCATGTATTAAAATAATCACAATGAACTAGACCAACTTTGCATAACCCAAGTTTCCATATTAAAAACCATCAGCGAGAATAAGGAGGTCATCCCTTTTTCCAAAAAAATACAAGGTATCGAAGCCATACCCGAAATGAAACATGGGTGTGAGTTATGAGGTCAAATAACCGAGATAAATTATATGAATCAAATCGAAAACTCTAAACGCAAGAGAAGGAAAACTAACATACCTTGGTAAGTTCAAATTTTATGTTGTAGTTTGCACGAGAAGATAGAGACAACATATATATATATATACGATGAATGGAAAGGTAATAATTATCATTGAGTGTATTATGATAGATTCTAGAGCGATAATTAACTCATTGGGCATATAGGAAGCCATTAGGCACTAGTAGAACGAAATGATATTTTAATATGAAATAAAATTCATAGATTCTTCTAAAATATCAAAACAAGTAAACCTAATTTTGTTTTTTTTGGGATTGGGTGTTTTAGCAATATACCAGGTGCCAAGCCCCGGATGCGGGTGTTTAAAGGAATTAGTATGGAGAAAGGCTTGTGGGATGGCGCGTGGAAAGGCCACATGGCTACCCACAAGTCTCTCCTTGACATTTACCAGACATTAATGCAGCTTGGCCGCCACCCCCAAGCGGCATTTACTTCGTTGCACCCGTCGAGGTTTCGCCTCCTCTGCATGAAAATGAAGCCCCACTCGCTCGCTCGAATGGTTATCTCCTTCGGCCCGCCGGCTTGGTCTCGCGGCTCTCCGGTTCGGCCTCCTATCCCTCCGAGAATCTCCTTCATCCGCATGCTAATTCCATGCGGCACCATTCTCTCCCCTTACGTAGTTGTTTCTCTCTCGGCGGCGCAGAGCCAAGCTCCCGCACAATGACTAGTAGGCATTGAAATCTCTCGAGGTGCATTGAGTTCCTTCCGGGCCACCACTACTCTCATAGTCCTCTCCGTCAATTACGCTTCTCGGCTACCTTCGGCTTCAATTCCACTTCTACTTCTTAGCTTCCCCTCCTGCCAACCCCGTTTCCTCCCTTGCTCTACGAGTTCTCCACTCGTCGCGTGCCAACATGCCCCGCCTTAGGCACCGCATGCAATGCGGTGCGGCAGCGTAGTAGGGGTCACGTCTCTCGTCCGCCGTCTCTTTCCAGATCTTTGTCCTCTTCTATCGAGCATTCTCGGGCGAGATACCCCGATACGCGTAGTGGTCGCGGCCGACCGCTCGGCTCCTCTACTCGTCCTCCCCCTCGAGCCTTTGATGCATCCCCTTCGTCTCACTCGACTGGCGCCTCTTCGCAATTCCTCACCATCACCAAATTTCAGTTCCAATGCTCCTCGTGACGTTCCTCTCGAGGGTAATCGGCGATGACCCCCTGTCTCAATCGCCCATCCAACCCTTGCACCCTTGTAGCGACCATGGCCCTTACGTCTCGGTGAAAATGCAACGAGTTCCGTTTGGGCACAATCTTGGCTCGAGCAGTGGCGGCAACTCTAACTATTTCAAGGAGCCGAGCAAGCGGGATGGAGATAAAGGCGACATTGTAGTAGCGCCGCAACAGGTGGCTCCGGGCTACCCACATGCGAAGATGAGGAACACAGATGCCTCATCGTCGAAGAGCGCCTCCGACTTCTCATGACACATAGTTTTATAGGTCTTTTTCTGTTTAAGGGTACCAATTTTTTAGTTTTGCCTTCTATTTGATATCATGCTTGGTACATTTACTCAATTTTGTATAACGTTGGTTTCCTCCTTTGAGGCGGCGCTTCAAACTCCTTTCAGGGCTGGTTTCCCCATGTGGCGCTCCATTTTTGGTTGTTTTGAGAAAAAATTCCACCGATACGAGGCTAGAACTCGCGGAGGCTAGAGCCTACATGTACCATATGTTTCATTAATAGATCTTAATCTTACTTAGATATACCGGTGCCAAGGATGATACTTTGAACGATATGCAAGGGTGACACTAAGGACACCACCACTATAAGCTTGCGTAGTCATAGACGAAATACGATAGTAAATGGGTTTGTGAAATATAAAATACTAAAGCTACAACTAGTATACAACTATAGAAATGATTATACAAGCGATAAGTTGAGCGTTCTCATTTCACAAACATATGCATACGAGTAATATTGTTATCTCTCTGCATATGTTGGAAAATTGTTCTCTCTAATTACGGGAAATGTGGAGAAATTCATGAGAATTAGAAAGCAATATGTATACCACTCGGTTATTGAGTAATGTACGTATTCCCGGACTAGTAAGATTTTAATTACACTGCATAACCATTCAAATTCAAATGTATAAACGAATCAAGGATTTGAACAAAAATTTCATCCCTCAATTAGAAAGAATATACACAAAACGAGCTACATTAAGATGAGATGAGTCCAATTTCATTACGACATGTGGAGAATCCAAAGCCGTGAATAGAAAAAAACCGGACACGCGGAGAGTCAAATGGGAAAACACATTTATCTATAAGAAATGAGACATTATACGCTTTACCTAGAGATAAAGGAAGGAATTTTTGTAGCCTTTATGCCATTCCTCCTACGCATCCTCGCCTTAGCATTACTATCCTAAGCAAAAAAAATCGCGAAGTAGGATTCGATGTCCAAGCTTAAGACCTAAATGAAAAATTATGAAAACCTAAAAATTGATATTATTTATGTAAAATGGAAACCCTAAATAGTCATTGATCCCGAGCCAGTCCACACGCTCGGAAGATTAGATTCAACCCTCGGATGGATGTGTTGGTAACTAAGCGATGAACGCCGAGGTGAATTTGTACGCCATAGTTAATGAAAATAAAATTCGTGGGAAAAATGAAAGTTGTCGAATCAATGAAATAGGTACAAGCCATGTGGGTCGGTACTTAAAAAATAAATCCGCTCAGAAAATTGAGTGGTAGTCTTATACCTATCTTGTATCCCGGTTGATATGATTCGGACAATTGATAGTAATGGATGTGACAATTCAAAACGTAAAGAGGAGAAACCAATCTTAAATGTTGACAAACTCATTTATGAACCGAACCACATAGATATAAATACAAACCTTGAATTGAACATTAGTTTTATCACTTAGTCACGTGATGAAGGAAAAATTTCATAACCATGATAATATGATAAAGTTTAATTAGCGTTAATTAAATCCTTAGACAACATGAAAACGGAATAACCATTGAGATTTAAGAGAAACGTGAAAATATCACCATGGGTTAGAATGATAATGTCTTGATCATAATACTTTCAGGTAGTCAAAAGATATACATTAATATGGAATAGGAATGTTGGGTATTCTTTATAAATTCCGAAAACATTTTTCATTTAAAGTATGGTAGAGGCATTCCTTATTAAAGGTATAGGAGTATAAATGATTAAATATGAGTTAACACATAGGTGGAAAAATGTATAGTAATGGTTCCAATATTTTAGTATTTGTATTAAAATGCTAAATAAACATTATATTTATAGGTGGAAAAGAGAAGGTTTGGGGTAATAACTACTTGCCTACTTAATAATTTAGATAGAGTATTCTCTTCTAAGTGAAAGCTGAGAATTTATCTCACTGAAAAGTGGAATATTGTCTTAAACAATTAATGATGCAATGAGTAATATTGAGATAAGAAAAATTAGGGGAAGTGGGAGTACGATCGATTGTGCGACAAATGGTATTCTAACAATAATAATGAGTTAGAAAGTAGAAAAAAAATGTTAAAACAGAGGTGTTACAAATGGTATCGCAGCCCAAGTTTAAACAGTGGGAAAAAAATGTGTGCTCACACTAGAAATTTTATGTTGTTGTAAATTTTTATTAAATTTAAATTTAGCTAATGTTTACTTTCATGTATAGTGAAATAGTGCTGAAGTATACAACTACAAACCATGAGTGAAGGGGACGAGCTATATGTGGACTGGGTGGTGGAGAGAACATGCCAAATCCAAATGCTCCATTGATGGCTATGTTGCATCGAATGCAAAGAGAAATGGTGCAATCGAAAAGCCACAATGAAAGGATATCTTTACCCGATGAAGAGAAAGACATATTAATAATACGAATTGACCTCCCAGAATAGTCAAGAAGGTGAAGATTCGAGAAGGAAGAGAAATGGAAGGATAAATCACTATGAAGATTCTCGAGGAAGATGATGCCTCTAGACGAGTAGTCTAGGAGGAATAAGGAATTACAGGGGTGAATTCCAAAATCAAGCCTCCCTCCTATGATGGAGAGAAGGAGGAAGATGCTAAATAATGTCTTCTCGAACATGATAAAGTACTTTCAGGGCTTACGAATATGAAAGCAACTTGAGAGCCTGGTTGGATATCTATTAGTTGCAAGGTAAAGCTACCTTGTGGTGGGAAGAAACTAAGATGGTCCATGTCATTGATGAGAAAAGCGTTACTTGGGAGGATTTCCAAGTAAAGTTCAAAAAATCGATACCCGAATGAATGTTATTATGACGATAAAGCCAAATATTTTCATGAACTCGGATTGGGACAACTTACAATTGATGAGTTTGTAACCAAATTCACCAATACATATGCTATGTACCCTATATAAGAGAGGAAAAGGCAAAGGTACAATGTTTCTTAAACTTTCTACCTACTATATACAAGGAAAATATATAGTTTGATAATCCCAAGACCATGGATAGGGTGGGATGTGCAAAGCAAGGATGTGTTACCAAAAATTCAAGGGCTAAAATGAACAAGAAAAGAATTGGCAAAACAAAAAATAAGGGCGACTCGAGTGGAAAGAAAACAAAACCAAGATATCTAAAGAACTTTGGGAGAAACCACCAAATAAATAAGTTCATGAAAATAGGAGAAAATCAAACCGCTCAATCACAAATAGGGTTCAAATAGATGAGTGGAAATAATAAAAGAGAGGGGTTTGTTAAAATGAGAGAACCTTTAAAGTGTTGGGGTTGTGGAGAACCTCATTTATTGAGGGACTATCCACACGTAAAACATTCGAGACCATACAAGTATTGAGAGAAGAAACGATTTGATTAATGATGTGATGCGAGGCCAACCCTCCCGATACCCGGGAATCTACACAAACTATAATGCATATAAGAAATGCATCTCAAATCTCTTGTCCAAATAAAACTCAATGCTAGGCAATTTCAACAATACATGCGGAAGCTCTTCAACTTACCCATACACCGGCAATCTCACACACACTTTTATATAATCAAAAGTTAATAAAGCCAATGCGCCCATGGTTTAAATTCAACTTGACATTGTTTCAAACAAATCCTTCATGCAACATCACCAATAACATTTGTATGCACTTAATTACGTGTCTTCGATTCTTCATTTCAATCGAACCAAGGTACCAAATCTGTTTCTAGCGCCCTTTCCCCTTCGACATACCAAAGGCTGATCAACGTATCATGCATCCCTTTGACTTTGGGTAATTTTCGTTCGCATATCCCAATCTAAATGCACTCTTTAAACTTCTAGCGTAAATACACGCTTACGCTTGTCATTAGGCCTACACATCTATCTTCAACAATCTCAATTTTCAACAACATGCAATCTTCAAGCAAAATAGCACGAGCGTTAAAACGCTCTTTAACACGAGTTCAGGTATGCGTATATCATCGATCGAGTCGCAATAAAAGAACAATTGTCACCAACCATTTACACTAGCGTTAAACGCTCTCATAACATTTTGATATATACATATATCAAACACCCGGAAATTTATTAATATGATGTCAAATCAATTTGCAAAGTCTGTTTAATTTCAATATATCACAAGAGTTCGGCGTTTACCCACTTTCGTTTGGCTTTTTGACGTGATATTCATACATTTATCGCCACTCACATGTTTTGTATACGTACGGACGTGTTATAAATTTGCGATTTTTAAATCGCTCTTGAAAAAACTCTTCAAATGTCGATTCCTCACTATACCCCTGATGCGATAACTGTTGGAATCTATCGCTCGCCGGAGTGACATGTCACTCGATTATCGCAAATTCACATCGCCGATGCGGTAATTTCCGGAACCGACTCAATTAAAAGCCCGATTTATAACCTTTGCCTCCATCTTTATTGCGATATGGTGTGATATGCAATCTCTTCCGCTCCGATGATAATTATACAAAACCATTTGCGACTGCTGCTGTATCTTCTCAATTGATCCAAGATTCCTCGAGTGCAATTTCCGTGTCAATGATCTTCGTGATTTGCGCACCTTAATTATGTCACCGCAATTAATATAATACAAATCACACGTTCGACCTTCAACTCGCTCGTCTCGATGGCCGTGGATTATTAAAACTCGAATATTCCCAAATTCACACGGATAATTACTGAATTCGAGATTTACATTAACGACGAAATGAAATTCGAACAAGAACCGAAATCTTATACAATAGTTCGAGAAAGCACATACAATTTACCAAAAACTTGTTTCTCTTTTTGCATTATACCTTGCGGTTCGATCCTGTAGCACTGAGCGCTCTGTCAACATAATTCAAACACGGACTTAACTTAATAGATAATTTATACAACTGGGTTTAAATTAAAGCGTTCTCCACCAATTACACGAGGAAATAACTCAAATAACTCCACTCCACACAACACATTTCTTCGCTACACTATGAGCGGTCGCTCCACAAACAAAACTCTCTAATTCTATCTTGCTCTACTCAAAAAACTCTCACACTAACTCTCTACGCACTCTCCCTTTTTTTGAACAAAGGAGACTTTCGTAGATGCTAAATTAACCGTCTCCTCCACATTTGGGAGCAAATATATATTTCGAATTCACACTATCCTAATCTAAAGCAAACTAGGCTAGCAGTGGCTTCGATCTCCATGCGGGGAGGATCACTTGCCATTTATTCCCACTTTACGATTTCGAGAATTAAAGCCACTCTTTAACTACTTACATTTAATTGAAAATTAATACAAAATTAACACCCAAGTCTTCACTCCAAACTTGTATTAGCCACAGCATGCCGACCACTCCATCACATTGTCTGTTAAGTCCTAGACATTAGCCCGCATCATGATATAGCAAGAAACATCCCAAAGTCAGGTGTTGCTCCGGAAGATCGTCAGCAGAACACGAATCCACTATGGTTGAAGTAGAAGGTATGATTTCTCTCTCAACTGTCAATTTACCGGCTCTTAATAGATCCAAGAGCATATTTATATTATATTAGTCCTCAAATGGTATAAAAATGTAACTTGAGAGTTAGAAAAATTTCACACAAAGACTCCAATTTATCCACATAAAGACTCAATTTCCATGCGCACAATTGTTCTTTAAAGCGAGACATTACACTTGTCATTCTTCTAATGGATTTACTAATACCATTATGAATCTCATATCAAATTCGATCTACATTATGCATTTCTCCTGACGTAATTTTTGTTGTGGTCTTACCTTCACTTAAACGCCTTAGCATCATGCCTCTACTTTGTGTTCTTACAAAACCCAAAAAGGCATCGACTCTACAAACTTGGCTTAGATACCAATTGTAACATCCATTTGAGTAAACCTCATGTAAAAATACATAGGGTTAGGAAATCTTTTACTCAATTTACTAGTATGTAATATTCCCAATGATTTGTTCAATATCTCCTTAATTGATCATTACATCAATTCACCCTTCATTACATAAAGTTACTTTAGAAATGGATTAGTATGTCACATAATGTAACAACCATTATTGCGGCATGTTAACATAGATATTTCCTACCGTAACCTTGCATCATTATCATTATTCAATTAATTACGATGCGCTAGCAGCTTATCTATTGACGTAAGTGTCAACATCATGCTGTTGAAAAGTGTAACTAGGTTCGGTCACTTCTTAATGACTTGTAATTATGAATTTATGTAATAGAAGAAGACAAATATAATAAAATATTTTTTTGTAAATGATTGACTCATGTGTTTCGCGACCAAGTGAGATTATATTATAGGTCGAAATAATTCTTCTTCATGTATTTAGGTTTGTCTTCTCGACACTAATGTACAATTTAGACTCATGAATATGAAGTGATGTTACACTTTTAAAGACAAATTATTGATGCTCGAAAACCTTATCGAATATGCGCCTTGAATTTGGCATATAATATGATAGAAGTCTCCTTCATAAACTCGAATCACACTCATGAGATCATGTCGGCCTCACGAGATAGGAAAAATCCCCATATATAAAGGGATTGTGAGCTTTACTCGACAACAAGAAATTCATAATTCGGTCTACAATAGAGCGTATAAGGGCGACTACAAATTTTCTTCCGAAGATACAAGGATAAGTAGCCGAAGAAAGGAAGAGTTGATATAAATATTTCTGGGGTATATCTTATCTCGTACTCCCTCGAAATAATTCGAGAAAAAATCAATGCAAGATCAGGGTGTAATGTCCCGAGTTTCTTGCCTTTATTGAGACATTTCGAGACGGGTCCTAAAGGGTATAGTGGAACCCCAAAGGAAAAAAATTATTATGGATTTATATTTTATTATTTTAATTTAATAAATAAAAATGGAATTAATTGTGCATATACTAGATTATGATTAGAGATCGGAAACCAAATCCATGAGGATGTGGATAAGGTTCATAAGACATTCCCGAGTTTCTCCAAAAATCCTTGGAGAAAATAAAATTAAATATTAAAATTTATATTGGAGATTAAAATCTAAAAGGCTACCCTCGGTAAAGAAAAGGAAATTTCGACTGGGAAGAGGTGGAATAAAACTTGAAAGAGGAAAAAGCTGGTTTTAAAGTACTTTTGTGGAAGAAACAAAAGGAAAGCCTCAGGCGCAAAAGGAAAACAAAACTACGATTAGCGGAGCGCGATTAAAGCATGGAAAACAAGTTGATGGGAAAGCGAGGCTTAAATAAAGCGTGTCAAGATAGACAAGAGGTCTGTCTATGGCTGGAATATTTGATCTATGCTCGAGGGGAGATGTGGAGAAAGTTCTCAAAGGTTGGGTGGAATCTAGTCTACCTTAAGTGGTATGTGCACTATTTAATTCATTTTAACTTAGAATGTTAGTATTATTATGATTATTATGGTGAAGTAAACTTTTATATATGAATTTTATTAAATCGTTGCATGAATAGTTGTCAGTACAACAAAGACAAGTTAAAAAGAGTAAGTATTAGTAAATTGTTAGGTTTCGTACATTTAACATAGTAGTCTATAATAAATAGAGTTTATCTCTATATAGTTTAACGAGACAATGATCTCGAAGAGTACCAAAATATCGAGAATGTCTTAAAATCCTAGTATGAAGGTTTAAATATGAGGTTAGGTTACTCTGAGAAATTATTATTAACATTTACGTGGGAGCATTATTTTACACTCGGAAATATTACTATAAATAAACTACTATATAATGGAGATAAATATGCATGAAAAAGAATGTGGAATTAGTACTATCAAGAAAATATTATGTTGTAATATAAATGGACAAAGTAACACAAGAACTCGAGACATAATAAGAGATAATGACATTAATAGACTCTTAAGGAAAAAACTCGCAGAATTGTTTCTATAACCGTATTACATCTGAGATTACCAACATCATTGTACTCAAAGGAAAATATCATGTCCCATATATTACGGAAGTTTGAAAATCTAAAAATATAAATCCATATTTTCACATAGTCCAAATTCAACCTAGGCGTAATTAATTTATACAAGTGGCAAACTCCAGTCCCATATATAATAGGCTCGCCACAAGCTTCCTTCCGGGGAAAGATGCAAAGGTGATGATATATTCGCAAATCGCCAAAGAAGGCTGCGAACCAACCTAAAAGAGGAAAAATCCATAGTTATGCTTCGACTCATGAAATACGCGAGTAACAGTTGCGCAAACCAAAGTAGGAGTTGAAGAGTACCTATACCGAACAAAAAGCTATGACTTAGTTACTGGTTCAGTGCTATTAAAAAATAAAAATGTATTTTAAGCACGAAAAAGGGATAAGAAATAACCTTATGAACATAGTAAGGGAGTGTCCGACCTACGATAACAAGAAACGATTAATTATTATAGTAAATGAGGACTTACGTACAAGTTGCAAAGATTAAAGGTACGGTAGGTCAATGAAACAAGTCAATTATAATAGTAATAATGTTCACTATAAAGAGAGGAGTAAATAGTAAGAATTAAATATAAAATTCGTATAAACATAAGGATTATACCATTATAATTTATTGAATGCAATACAACCCTAAGAGAATGACAAAAAGGGAAATAAAAAAATTTTCAATAAGTTAGTATGGGAATACATATAGTATTCTAGAAAAGAGGAGAATACATCCCAAATCAATTTTAATCGAGAACATTAAAAGCGAGGAATCATATCTTTCTGCACAGAAAGGGTGTGTAAGACATCAGAAAGCTTCGACGTAGAAAAAAATCTATGAATTTGTGTTCGGGAACATTGAAACCCATTTTTTTCTCAAAGAGTATTGAAGAATGCCACTACAGGAATTGGGTAATGACTAATAAATATGTATGAAATCTACAAATTTCTAGGAGAAAGTCGAGCTAATTAAGCTACAATGAGAGCATAAACAAAAATGTACAATGGGTACATAATGGAGAAACGATAGGTACATTACTTGGAGAAAATGGGTAGCAACGAAAACCGAAAACCCAACGAAGCCGAAAAACGTCAAGCAATTTCATTACTCTAGTCAGTCGGTATGGTAGACATAATTTCTAATAGGAGTCATTAAGATTAAAACCATAAATGAAATTGCTTTGACATGAGCAAGCAACTAAATATATTTCCTAATTCAATTCATAAATATGAGAGGAGATTTGTGAAGAAAATGCGATGAGAGGTTCACCTACGTAGCTGACTTCATCGGTAAAATCTTCGTGAGTGAGAAAGGACATCGAGGCAAGACTACGCAGCAATAATGTTGTGCGTTAAGAGATGCAAGCTTGTCTTCAATTCGATGTCAAAAAAGAAAAATAGGAGTTAACACCCAACGAAAATGTTGGTGGATGTAAGAGGAAGGAAAAGGTAAAATTTGAAGGTAACAAATTGAAAAATAAATAAATACATTAACCCTTCACAAGAACTCTAAAGCCGAATCTAAACACCCGCATAGGAGAATTTTACCGACTGGTGCAAATGCGTACTTATTACATGTAGTAAAGAAGATGGTGAGAGTTATATTTCACTCTCTGCGTGGAAAACGAAAGCCAAATCATACAACGTGCCGAACGGAGGAAAATTCCTCTCCAAAGGAAACGATAGTTGAGGCTTCGAGATAACACTTATTAACTCGAGAAATCGAAATGCATAATAGAGGCAAAGGGCAGCTGCCGAGCGAGCAAAACACGAAAATAATTTCTCCCAAACCAAAATTGAAACCTCTTATCTCGATTTCAAACCCTAGTTAAATCAAAATTCGAACAAGCCATATGACCGAGTATAGGTACAATAATGTAAAAAGATATCGAGTATTTTTATTCGGAGATTTAGTGAACAATTATATAGAGGATGCCACCATTCGTACCGTAGTAATTACAATTCCTAAAAAACCAACCAATGTGTTTAATTTTGATGACATGGATAAAATATGTTAAGGGTTACCACATGTGACTTTAATTTAACGAGCTTTGATATCATGTGATAGACTTTAGCGATATGTGGAAGGACATAGCTCCGGCTGAAAGGTGAGTGAGTCGTTTTTAATTAAATTCCATATGAAACAATAAGTGGAGTATAACATTCGATGGCATGTGTGTAGACAATTTTAGCATGGCTTTAATGAGACTAATGAAATCTCCACCTAGCATTAAAGACCATACTTTTGTAATGTGAATGTAAACAAATCAAATCAAGAGGTACTTAATTTCCATTATAACAATGTTATGAAAATCCATATCTATATATATATATATAGTTCAAAGGAATTATAAAGATAGTTCATAATGTTTAGGGATGGTTAAGTTAATGTCCACAGTGGCGGTGGAATTAGAATTAGAGGAGTTATTACAGCTAACAATTAACATGGAAAACGAATTTGGTGGATAATAATTAAAAGGGGGATTCCACTATTTACCTATAGTCTCCATGTAATAAAAAATGAGATGGCTATATAGACATCAAGTCTAATTTGAAATGCGAATTTGGAAATTTAGTTTACGAGAGCATAGGTCACTTCGGGATGACAAGAGGTAAGGATTATATGTAAACTCGTTTAAACAAAGTCATAATCGACAATAAGTGTTAAATGAGAAATGGGTGACGAGAGGATGCTATGTGTCATAATGTGATAGGCCTGTAGTGTCAGATTTGCTATGTGATTAGTTTAAATTCTATAAATAGAAGAAAAAGCTCTCGAAATGTGAGATGTTACAAATGGTATCAGAGCTCCGCGTTAAAACACTAGGCGAAAAATGTGTGCTCACACCAGAGAGAAATGTCTGTATTCATTTTGTTACGACATAAATTTCACGTAATGTTACTTTTGTGTTACATTTTCTTAGTGTAGAAGCATACAACGACAAACCATGAGTGAATGGGATGAGTTTTATGTGGACTGCGGGTGAGCACGTAGAAAATCCATCGGATCCCCAATGCTCCATTGATGGCCATGATGCATCGGATGCAAAGAGAAATGATTCATCGAAAATCCACAATTAAAGGCTATCGCTAGCAAGCGAAGAGCAAGAAATGTTAATCGGATAATTTACCTCACGCATTAGGTTTGGCCACGAGTGAAGGTTCGGGAAAAAGAGAAAGGGAGGCGCAAACCACTCGGAAGATTCTTCGAAGGAGTGATGATGCTTAGACATCAACCTAAGGAAGGAGGAATTACAAGTTGAATTTCAAAAATCAAGCCTCCCTCCTTTGATGGAGAGAAGGAGGAAGATGCAAAAGCTTGGCTTCTAAACATGGCAGGTAAGCATTTTCAGAGTTTCATGAGTACGAAAGTAACTTCGAGAGCCCGGGTTGTTTATTTACGATTACAAGGAAAAGGCTACCCTTGTGGTGAGAGGAAACCAAAATGGTGCATGTGATAGATGAGAAAATTGTCACCTCAAGGAAGATTTTCCAAACCAAATATAAGCATAGAAATGCTTTGAATGAACGATATTATGGTGATAAAGTCAAAGAGTTTCATGAGCTTAGCTTGGGACAACTTACCACTAATGATTTTGTTACCAAATTTACCAACTCCACCGCTATGTACCTCATATATGGGAAAGAGAAGGGAAAAGGTACATCGCTTTTTAAAGCGCGCTCACCTCACTATCTACAAAGGAGAGGATAGAATTTTGGATAATCCCAAGACAATGGATGAAGTGAAAGTGCAAAGAGCAGAGAGCCGTGTTATTAGTAGTTTAAAGGCGAGGAAATGAGCAAAGAGAAAAACATGCGAAAAAGAGAAAAGAGTGACTCTTAGTGGAAAAATATCAAAACCAACATACTTAAAGAACTTTGGGAGAAATCAACAAAGGAAGAAGTCTACAAAAACTAGAGAAAATCACTCAGATCAATCACAAAGCAAGAGTCTAAACAAATAAAGATGGAAACAGTAAGAGAAAAGGAGCGTCGTTAAAATGAGGGAAACTCTAAAGTGTTGGATTTTTGGATATCTTCGGTCTATTGAGACATTTTCCACATTGAACCATTTAGAACATACAAGTGTTGAGAGAGACAACTATTTGTAAATGGTGTGGCAAGGAACATCCCCAAAATCAGTTTTTTCCCCGGAAGATCGTCGAAGTGAACACTAATCCACTATGGTGGAAATAGAAGGTATGATTGCTAAACAACTGCAATTTGCGTTTTGATAGATCCGAGGTGCATCTTTAATCTATATAAGTCCTCAAATTGTGGAAAAATACAATTTGAAATCAGTAAAATTTTAGCAAGCACGGTGCATCTGGGCGACTGCCTACGTGAGAAAAGTTACCCATAAGTTACCAAAGGCGGCTATAAATTTAAATGGGTACGAAATTGAACTTTGAATTTGAATATTTTACCCCTAGCCTCTTATGATGTGTCGGTAGGAATGAACCGGTTAGAAAAACATAAAGCTATGTTAAATTGTTTTGAAGCAAAACAATACACCGTGTATATGGTGAAGGGAGAGAGCTAGCGATGGTGAAATGGAAACCCAAACCTATATCGGTGAGACAAATATCAACACTTCGATTGAAAAGGACGAAAGAAAAGGGCTGGCGATGTATGCTTTGTACATTTGGAAGAATTGGAACAACAAACCTCGAAAAGTATCTTGTAGACGCTTTACGCGGTCATCCGAGAGTTTAAGGATGTGTTTCCAAATGAAATTCCTCATATTCCCCCTAAAATAGAAATTGGATTTCCCAATTGGAGGTAGTACCGCTACACCGCGCCTCTAGAGCCCCACATAGAATGAGTACTAGAATTGATGGAGTTAAAAGCCGGAAAACCACAAGAGTTTCCGGACATAGGCTATATAATACCAAGTGTATCCCCCTAGGGAGCACTAGTACTATTTGTCAAAAAGAAATATGGTACATTCATAATGTGCATAGTACTATTGATAATTGAATAAACTAAAAATTAAGAATACATATCCTCTACCCGTGGATAGCTGGGCGGTTGTTGATCAAGTGAGAGGAGCCACGGCTCTTTTTCAAAAATTGGTAAGGACAAGCTACCATCAACACAAGAATTAAAGACGAATACATAAGTAAAAGCTGCATTCGGAACAATATACTGAGACACTATGAGTTTGTAGTCCTACCTTTTGGGTTAACTAATGCGCCCGTTACCTTTGTGATGACTTAATGAATAGTGTCTTAAGTAAATATTTGGACAATTTTTTTCTAGTATTTATTGATAACACTATGATATATTCTAAGAATGAAAGCTGAACATAAATAACATCTCATAGCTGTCTTACAAACACTCATAGTAACATAAGTCGTATGTTAAACTTAGGAAAATGTGAATTCTACGGGGATAAAATTCAATAATCGGCATATAATTTCAAAAGAAAGGATTAGCGTGGACCCAAAAAATATACAAGCTATAATGGATTGGCCTCATACCTACTAATTTTTCCCCATAATATATTTCATGGGAATTGCGGGATACTATAGGAGATTTATGGTGAGAGATTTTCAGCCTTAGCATATCCTATCACATCTCTATAGAAAGGGATTGAATTTTGAGTGGACGAGAAAAATGTCAACATAGCTTTGAACAATTAAAATTTAAACTTACAACTGCACATATTATAAAGATTGTTGATCCCAAATCGTGAATTTGTAGTGTGTACGGACACTTGCACAGAGAGGGACTACAAGAAAACTCTGCCATAGCATATGAGTCGAGGAAACTAAATAAACATGAATAGAATTATAGTGTGTATGAATTAGAGTAGTTGTTGTAATACATGCTTTGAAGATGTGGAGACATTATCCGTTAGAAATCTATATTAATCACCGATCACATCGGTTTAAAAGTATTTTTCTCACGCTCGAGTTTAAATGCTAGAAAAGCTAGATGGTTGCTCCTTCTTTAGCGAGTTTTGCATGGAGATCAAACATATTAAGGAAGGAGAAAACAATATTGCAAATGCTTTAAGTAAAAATTTTTGCAAAAGTGTTAATACCGTTGGGAGTAGTGCAAAATTTGATATTGAAGGATCGATTCGAAAAGGAATGAGACAAGACCCAAACTATGAAAAACTTCGAGAAAAATTAGCAAACAAAGAGGTGGTGGGATATACTCAAAACCAAACGCCGATTTGTTATAAAGACGGATTATATATTCCTTATGTGAACTCATTAAAAAGTGAAATTTTAGATCGGTAGATATGCAAAAGACCCCATAGGGACATCCGTGTATCGGAAATTAATTCGACCCTTAAGAAAGAACATGTTACCGCCTGGAAGGTATGAAAAAGGATGTGGCTAATTATTTAGCTAGATGTTTGGAATGTCAATAGGTAAAGGTAAGAGCATCAAGATTCATCAGGATTTATGAATCCTTTGCATTCCGTGTAATGGAAGTGAAAAGCAGCTTTCTATAGACTTTATCATTGGATTACCAAGGACTAAATATCAACATGACTCTATCATGGGGAGTGGTCGACACCTCGACTAAAAGCGCACTTCTTACCCGTAAATTCTACTTTTGGTACAACACAAGTAGCGAATGTATTTATGAAAGAGATTGTAAAATTGCATAGTATTCCTAAAATGACTGGCATCGGACAAAGATGCAAAGCTCTTTCGCTTGACTTTTGGAGGAGAGTCTCGTTTGGTAATGCGGGTATCAAATTCAAATTTAGTAGCACATGCATCGAAACGGATGGGAAAAATAAATGAACAAACCAGATTTTAGAAGACATGTTGAGAATGTATGTGATGGATGTACCAACATGTGCGGGAGGACTTCTACATTTAGCGCAGTTTGCCTACAAAAATAGATAGCAAGCCTCAATCCAAGACGAGTCTCTTTTGAACCATTATATGGTAGAAGATTCCATACACCTCTAAGTTGGAGTGAAACCTGCGAGGATAAGCTAATGCCCAGACTCCGATGCATTGCAAGAAATGGAAAGAAATATAAATAAGATTCGAGAAATAATATCCGGACAACACAAGACGGGCAAAAAAAGCTATGCGAGATAAAAATAGAATTCAGGTGTAGGTGATCATGTCTACCTAAAGGATTAAGCCCAAAAGAGAGTACTTTATACATTTAGTAGTCGTTCAAAACTAGCACCACACTACTCGTGGACCTTTTGGAGGTCCGGAAAGAGTGGGACCAATAGCATAGAAGTTGGATTTACGTAATCACATTAAGGTTCATGATGTTTTTCATGTTACGTAATTAAAAAAATATGTGCATAGATCGTGCTCATGTTATTGATTGGAATATGATACGATGTACCGGGAACCGAATGGGAGTCCTTCCATAGCCACTTCGCATCTTGGCAATTTCGGGAAGAAATTGTGCTTCCGAAAGCGGAGCAGTGACCACGGGTAAAAAGTGTTGTGGAGGAACTTTGCACCCAAAGAAGAGGCTACTTGGGAGAGAGAGGAAGATATCTAGTAAAAGTATTCATCACTTTGTTTTTGAAAAAGTATGAATTTTATATTTTTCTTTACAACACTAAGGATGGTGTTTTAGTAGGGGGAATATGTAAATGTCACCTCTGCGCTTCTATTAGACATTTGAACAATTCTAAAGGGTAAAGTGGAACCCCAAAGGAAAACAATTATTGTGGATTTATTATATTATTTTAATTTAATAAAATAAAAATGGAATTAATTGTGCAAAGACTAGATTATTCATCAGATATTAGGAAACCAAATCCATGAGGATGGATAAGGCTAATAAGAATTTCCCAATTCTCCAAAAATCCTTTCGGAGAAAATAAATTAAATATTAAAATTTAGATTGGAGATAAAAATCGAAAAAGCTACGTAAAGAGGAAAGGATACTGGGAAGAGGTGGAATACAAATAGAAACAAGAAAAGCTAGTTTTAAAGCACTTTTGTGGAAGAAACAAAAGGAAAGCCTAGGGAAAAAGGAAAACAACATATTGATTAACTAGACGCAGCTTAAGGAAACAAGATGATGGGAAAGAATACTTAAATATAGTAGATTTAGGAAAGACAAGAGGTTGTATATGGCTGGAATATTTGATCTCTTCTCGAAATGTCGGAGAAAAGGGCTCGAAAGGTTGGGTGGAATCTCAATCTACCTTAAGTGGTGTATGCACCGAGTTAATTCATTTTAATCTCTAGAATGTTAGTATTATTATGATTATTATGGTGAAGTAAACATGTATATATGAGATTTGATTAAATATGTGCATGAGTAGTCGTTGCACACACAGAGACCAGTTAAACAAACCAAGTATCAGATTAAATTTTTAGGTCTATGCATTTAACAGAAAGTAGTCTAATAAATAAACTAGAGTCCGTGTCCAGGTACAACAGCCAAACAATGATCCGAAAGAGTACCAACTCCCGAAATTTTAAAACCTAGATGAAGGTTTTTATATAAGGTTACAGGTTACTCTCGAAATTGTGTCTAACGTTATGTGGTAGAATTATTTTACATCTCAGAATATTCTATAAATAAAATAATATAGAATGGAGATAAATATGCATGACAAAGAATGTGGAATTAGAATCGTCAAGAAAATTTTATGCTATAATATAACCTGAACAAAGTAATACAATAATCGAGACATAATAAGAGGCAGTTGACATTAATAATTCTAAGGAAGAAATCATAAACTATTTCTATAGTTGTATTACATCTAAGTTACCAACATAATTTCATCGAAAGGAGAAGGTTTTGTTCCGTATGTTACAAGAGTTTGAAAATTTAAAAATATAAAGTCCATATTTTTATACGCCCAAGACCCAACCTAGAAATTGTAATTAGTTTATGCAAGTGGGAAACTTTGTTCCATATATGATAGACTACACACCCCTCTATAAAAGATGCATAGATGATATATCAGAAATCTGCAAGCGAGTTACTTGAACCAACCTAAAGAGGAAAAAGCCACGATTATACTTGACATATGTAAATACTGGTAACAATATGCAAACCAAGTAGGAATTGAAGAATACCTGCAACCGAACGAAAGCTATGAATTTGTTTTGGTTCATGCTATAAAAAATAAAAATATAATTTAAAGCAAAAAGGGATAATAAATTAAGCTTATGAACATAGAGAAGGGACGCCTGGACCCTAGAAACAACAAGAAACGCATTAATTGTCCTACGGTAGAATGAGGACTTCTATACAAGTTACCAAAGATTAAAGGAAAATTTTAATAAGTCAACGAAACAAATTCAATTATAACAGAAATAATGTCTACATAAGGGAGAGTAAATAGTAAGAATGAAATATAAAATTCTTATAATCATAAGGATTATACCATTATAATTTATTGAATGCAATATAGCCCTAAGAGAATGACAAAAAGGGGAAATCGAAAATTATTAAAGAAGTATGAGAATACATATAGTATCTTGCAGGAAAAGGAGAATACATTCCAAATCAATTTTAACATAGGAATCATATCTCTCACTTAAAAGGGTGTGGAAGACATCTAAAGCTTCGATGTAGAACAAAAATATTCAAATCCGTCATTGGGAACATTGAAACTCATTTTCTAAAAGAGTATTGAATAACGCCACTACGGGAATTAGGTAATGACTAATAAATATGTATGAAACCTAAAAAATTATCGGAGATAGGAGGAGTTAAAGTAAAATACAACTAGAGCATAAAAAAAAATGCAAATGGGTAGAGAATGGAGAGACGATAGGTACGTTAGCTAGAGAAATTGGTACAAGCTGAAACGCGAAACCAGTGAAGACGAAAAGAAAACTTGAAGCAATGTCATTTACTCTAACTTGAGTTGTATGGTAGACACATAATTGATAATGAGTCATGTAATATACCCTTACAATGATACATGGAAGGACATAGCTCTAGTTGAAAGGTGAGTGCTTTGTTTAATTAAAGTCCATATGAAACAATAAGTGGAGTATAAAATTGGATGGTCATATGCGTAGACAAGTTTATGGATTTAATAAAATTAATGAAATCTCCACTAGATTAAAGACCATACTTTTATGTGTGAATGTAAACACATCAAATCAAGAGGTACTTAATTAGCATTATAACAATGTTATAATCCATATATATATATATATATATATATATATATATATATATATATAGTTCAAAGGAATTATAAAGATATTTCATAACTTTTAGGGATGGTTAAGTTAATGTCCATATGGTGGTGGAATTAGAATTAGAGGAGTTATCAATAACTAACAGTATCATGGAAAATGAATTGGGTGGATAATAATTAAAGGGGGATTCCACTATTTACCTGGATTTAATATATTAAAATATAGAGATGCCTATATAGACATCAAGTCTAATTTGAAATGCTAAGTTGGAAATTTAGTTTCAAGAGCATAGGTCATAGGATGACAAGAGGTATGATTATATGTAAACATGTTTAAACAAATCATAATTGACAATAAGTGTTAAGTGAGAAATGGGTGACAAATGTTATGTGTCATAATGTGATGAGCTTGTAATAAGTTATTGCATGTGATTAGTTTAAATTCTATATAGAAAAAAGTTTTGTCGAAATGGAGATGTTACACAAGGATAGTAGTAGGTGTGAAGGAAGGGTATCCTAGTGGTGTGAAGAACAAACACTAGAATGAAGAGAAGAGATTTCAGGAGTGCAAGAAAGAATACAAGCATTGGTCTTGGGTAACTACATACGCTGATATTTTAGCAAAGAGGTCGAACGATACATAAGCATAAAGAAATGAGGTGTTGCATCTAGACAAAGTTATTGGTTCAAGTTATTAAAGGGTGCAAAATAAGAGTTGATGAAGAGGTCTCTAGGAGGTCATGACTAAAACAAGAAAGGAAGAAAGGAGTTTAGTGGTTAGGGCTAGGAGCTGAGTTTCTAGTGTTCGTCTGTGAGTGCGAGAAAGGAGGGATCAACCAAAGAGATCCCAGGAAAGCCAGCAATGTGTTGGTGTCATGAATGTGTCAAGGGGTTTGTGTCATGGTCGTGGTACTTGTCAATTGAATATCTATAGTAAGGATTAATTTCGGGTTTTCCTCTCGAGAGGGAGAGGATTTGACTCTTGAAGAGCCTAAATTTTGTGTTCTGGTGTTTTGATATTTTATTTGATGAAGAACAATATAGAAATCAAAGATAAAATCTAAGTAGAGAGCATAATAAGTATAATAAAAACAATTAGCAAAGTAATATAATTGAATTAAATACTTCCCTACTAAATTCTAAACACATGAATGGTAAAAATATCATCGAATTTACAAAATAAGCCAACACATAAATTGACGTTGATATAGCCTCAAACCCTCAAGGAAAACTAGAAAATGTTTGTTTATTAAAATTTTGTGAGGTGTTCACCCTCTTTGAATGGCAACAAGGGATTCCATACCTTATCCATTGTTAAAATTTCTAGAAATATCATCTTTAATAACAGCTTGAGGTATAGTAATGTTATCAAAACACTTTTCCCCCGAAATTCCTCGAGCTATGTGTCTTTGTGGCTTGGTTGTTTCTGATAGTGGATTACCTAAATTTAGAAATTCTCACAGTGTGAATGAACCATTAGTTCATTTTGTTGTAGTATTAATTATAATCCATTTTAAATTGATGTATTGGGGATGGGTTAGACATAATTAAATCATTCTTCTCATAAGACATATTTCCTTCCGGCATGTCGGGCAGGGAGGTAACTCCACAAACTAAATATGAATTAGATGGAGATTGTGTGTGTAATTATACATGGAGGTGAGGCTATTGGGATTCACTTCCCAATGTCTCTTGGCCTTCCTTATTTACTAAATTACAATAATATCTGATCTCACCTAATCCCTTGGGAGTAGGTTTCAACATTCCCCTTTAATGCGAGGATGTTGGTGAGTCAACATCGTTACGAACTTTTCTAAAATTTTCTCTTTGGTCTTTGGTGAGAGATATGCAAGTCTACTTATTTTTCGAACAATGTGACGTAGATGGATGGTTTTTGGCCTCAACTTGTGATGTGAATCACATGAGTATTTTGTATTGATGTGCTTTTCGATCATGGAGCCGGGTTCTTGGCCAACTTTTATTGCGAAGTATTGTCGATCATGAGTGGTGTTCAGTCCCCATTTGTTTCATCTTGCAAATCTTCTAGGATTTTCTGAAGTCACACAATTTACTTTGTTGCTTGATTTGCTACCACATATTTTTTCCTCGATTGTGGAATTTCTTCCAGGCCATTGTTGTGGTCTCCATGAGACAACTCTGATCCAAGACTAATGGTATAACCTTAAGTAGACACCCTAGTTTCTTTGTCCCCATCAAAGTCTAAATAAGGTAATAAAGTCAGAAAGTTGAAATCACCTATACGTATGTTGAGTCCAAAGTCTTGAGTCCCCTTGAAATACATTAGAACTCTTTTTGCAACGAGACGATGTCCTTCACAAGGTTTTTGCATAAACCAGAGAGGATTCAAGCTACCAAATGAGATGTACGTGCAGTGGTAGTCTGGTAGATAAGACTTCCTACAGAAATTTGTCTATATGGTCATCCTCAAATTCACTGTTCCCTTCAATGTATGTGAGCTTCGAGTTTTTTTCCATTGAAGTGGTTAAAGAGTTGCATTCATCCATGCCAAACTTTTTGTTCAAAGATCTCCAATGTACTTCTTTTGAGAAAAGAAATATAAATTTAGGATGTTGAGTTACTTCGGTACCCGGATAGTAATGAACATAACCCAAATCGATCATTTCAAAACCTCTCTTCAATTATTTCTTTATGGATGCAATATAACTCTCATTGTTCCATGTCATCAAAAGATCATATACATACACCATAAGATATACAAGCTGGTTTCCAACTTTATTAACAAACAAAAGTTGCATCATCGAGATCGAAATGTTTGAATTCAAGTTTCGGAATATGCTGGGTCATTTCTCATACTAGGTTCGTTGTGCTTGTGAGGCCATGCAAGTTTTATAGTTCATACTTTTTGTTCTTGGCCTTCACAAAAAATCCTTCTAGTTGGGATATAAAAACTTTCTCCTTTAGATCTCCATTCAAAAAGGCGGTTTTTACATCCATTTGATGGAATTTCCATCTCTTATGAGCTTCTAGGGCAAAGGTGTCTAGATGGTGGCCATTTTGTTTTGGGAGCAAAATTTTCATCGTAATCGACCACTTCTTTAACTGCAAAACCTTCTGCCCTGGCTTTGGCTTTGTGCTTTTCAAGTGAGCCATCTACTTTGTACGTGTTCTTGTAGACCCACTTACAACCAGGTGGTTGGTTCCCAAAGAAGGATCAACCGGCTTCCAAGTGCCATTATTTATCAGGCATCATACTACTTTGCTTCGCTTCCATTCCATTCATCTCTTGAGAAAGGCTTCTTTGAGGATATGTTGGCTCATGATTTATAGACAAACTCAATTCATAGTTATAAAAATATCCATATCAATAGGTGAATCAAAATTATCTACAACATGGTTAATGACTTGTCTAATGGAACTTCTTATTCATGTATTTCCAACCTCATTCGGACAAACGTTTCTAGTGTCTTTTTCATCCATTTGGGGGGACCTTTCTAAGATGGCCCAGGCTGCTCATTTGTTGAGTTGGAATTGGGCAAATTCAATCTCTCAATAAATCATTGTTGAGGTGTCATCCATGGTTGGCTCTTCATGTGGGGAGAGAGTGCTTCGGGAAATGATTCACAGATTGAAGTTCGGTGTAGAGTCCAACCCGAATGTGGAATCTGATTATCAAATTCTTGAAAATAATTTGCATGTGTGAATCTATCCGGGCGATCAAGTTACGCTCAACAACATTTTCCAATCTTGGAAAGATTCAAGGAATATGACATCTCTTGCTATTACAAACTTCTTATTCGGTTCATCATATAGACGATATCCTTTGGGTATTGGATACTAAGAAGATACATTCTCGACTTCTAGCACCAAGTTTATTCCTTTGTGCCTTGGGTGTCAAAGCATAATGAGTGGAATCAAAGACCCTAAAATTCTTTGCAGAAGGAATGTGATCATGCCGCATTTCATAAGGAGTTTTGTTTCTAATTGAATTTGAAGGACACCTATTCTTTATGTATCTGACACATTTGCATCAGCCCAAAACATCAATTTTACATTCTTAAAACATCATGTATGAACCATATTTAAAATTGTCATGTTCCAGTCTTTCAGCTACATACATTTTGTTGGGGATTATACGGCACGGTTGTTTGATGTTTGATCCCATGTTGATGAATAATTTTCAAATTCTTTTTGAAGTGTATTATTTCCATTATCGGTATGCAAAGAGACAATATGAGTTTGTGCATCATTTTCAATCCATGCATAAATTCTTGAATGTTTGAAAAGCATCAGATTTGTTCTTCAATAAGTAAACCCAACACATTCTAGTGTAATCATCAATAAATGTCATCATATTTTATTTCCATTTGTAGAAGCGACATGCATAGGACCACATAAATGTTTGAATGAATAAGGTGAGTTTCTATGTGCTGCGGAATGTGAATCATGAAATGGTTGTTTGCTATGCTTTCCTAGAATACAGCATCACATTGCTTAAGTTTCCCTGAATTGTAGGCAGTCCATTAACACCATTTTTCTTCAACAATCGAAGGTTGTCATAGTTTAAGTGTCCAAATCTAGCATGCATAAAAGACTTGATGGGAATGTACCTTCATCATGATATGAATTTAATGTAAATTTTTGTGCATGAGTAGAGGAACCTTGCAGCTTCAAGAGTCTTCCTTCTTCTATTCCCTCCATGACAAGTGGGCGATTTGATGATTTTTTGACCTCAACCTTGGCATCAAACATATGAATGGAGTGTCCTTGCTGGCGTATGTGGAGCAAGAACAACAATTTTCTCCTCAACTCAGGGAGGTATAGAACCTCATGTAGAAGATGATCTGGAAGACCGGGCAACTTAAGCCTAATTGTACTAAAGCCACGATGGCTTGAGTTTGGATTTATCTCCAAATTATACGCTCCATCGGCTTTGTCGGTAAATTCTTCAAAAAAAATATTTTCTAAATGTCATGTGACATGTTATCACGAATCTAGAAACCAATCATTTTCTCAAAGTAAATGAAACATCAAACACGTCTTAGTTACTCCATTGTTACAATGTTCTACAACATAATGAGCAGTTCAGTGCTTTACCTTTATCTCTATCCATGAGTTTCTTCATTTCTTTCTGCTTTGTTATCACAGGTAGCTTACATGTAGATGCATCATGCCGGTCTTTATTGCAATGTATACAATGATCAATTTTTTAGTTTGAGTTTATGTACCCCTTCCTCACAATTTCTTCTTCCTCTTCTCTTCGGCCACCTCTTCCTCTTGGAAGAATCTTGAGCATGACTCTTTTCTCTATGTACGAAATCCCATCTACAACTCTTCAGACAAAGGGGTTTTCATCTTTCCAAAAGCCTTCTCTCTTTATGCAAGCACCTCTGAGATCAAAGGTGATTTTAGGTAGGTTTCCACTTTCTGCAAGGACTCAAGATAATTTGAGTAAGTGGGATACAATGCCTTAACATATGCTATGAGAGGTATATCGACTTCTACACCATTGTTAATGTCATGCGTAATAGATCTTACTTCCCGAAGCTAAAGCAAGAGGGTCAACATTTTGCAATTAAAAAGGCTGAACAACTTAATCATTAATTGAACAATTTCAAGTTATGAATGTGATTCATAGAGTTCTTTTAGCTTGCTCAAGGCTTCATAGGCATTTGAAAGCTTGGTGTAATATGGCGACTCACCTCTTCGTTTACAAAAGTTGTAATCGAAGCATAGGCCTTATTCATTCTTTATTTTCCCAAATGGAAATTTCCTTATGCAGTGGGCTTTCTTGGTCAAAGCTCTCCTTCTCTTCCTGGTCTCTCCCACCGGCTCATTAAAAATGAGTGTGTGCTTGATTTTCCAAGACCATACGGGATAGTTCTCCTTGCTTTGGAGAGAACAAATCCTACGATAGATATAGAGGAATTCATTCTTTTGAAGAAAAATTCTTTTAACATACAGTGAAAACTCAATTCTTGTTTAAATTCTACAAAAAAAAGATTTTGTTTTATTTTATTTTAATTTGTAAAAAAAAGTGGGGAAAAATAGAGGTATTTTTTTGAGGGAGGTATTTTCTAGGGAAGGTGTTTTAAAATTGTGAGTATTTCTTGTAAAAAACAAATTTAAAAAATAATTAAATTTGAAAAAGGTCGTACAAAGTCGAGGGATGGAATGGGAAGGTGGGTTGAGGAGTCTGCATGATGGGATGGGTGAGGGAGGGGTCGGGGGATGGGTGAGGAAGGGTTTTTTTTGAGGGGATGTGTGAGGGGGCAAGGAGAGCTATGAGTGGGGAGGGGATGGTGAGGTGGTAGGGGAGTGAGGGGTGAGTGTTGTGAGGAGTGGGCGGGGTACGTGTGAGGGGCGGGAGAAAGAGTTTTGAGCGGGGAGAGGGATGGTGAGGGGGTGGGGAGGAGTGTGAGTGGGGATGGGGACGGTAAGGGGGTGGGGGGAGACGGGTGGCGGGGAGGTCGGGCGGCGGGGTGGGCATGGGTGGGCGGGCGGCGGGGGTGGGCGAGGAGGAGAGGTGGGAGGTCGAGTGTTGTGCGGGAGTGAGCGTGTGATGGGGTGGGGGTTGGGGAGTGAGCGAATGCGGGCGGCGTGTGAGAGCGGGGGAGGCGGGGGAGGGGATGAGGGAATGGGAGGGTGAGCATGTGAAGGCAAGGATATGGGAGGGGATGGAGGAGGGATAGACAAGGGGTTGCCAAGGGAGGTGGAGTGCGTGAGGTGTGAAAGCTTGTAAAAAAAAATAAAATTACATAGTAAGATTAAATGTGCGAGCTAAAATGAGGCGAAATTTGCCAAAAAACAATGCAATTATTCAGTGCAAAATGCCGGAAGCGATAAAAAAAACTGAATTCACGATGATAGTATGAAAAAATCTACGAGAACATGAGGGAGATACACAAAGCGGGGAATGCAAAAAGAATTGAATTGGCTCAAATACATTTCATACAAGGAGGTAACTCCACAAAACTAAATATGAATTAGATGGAGATTGTGCATATGTATACATGGAGGTGAGGCTATTGGGATTCACTTCCCAATGTCTCTTGGCCTTCCTTATTTACTAAATTACAATAATAAACAATCTCACCCAGTCCCTTACGATTAGTTGTCGGCTCCTGGCTTAATTCTTGTAAATGCATAAATTTTCCATGATGATTATATAAAATATTTATCAAGAAGCCAAAAAATAATACATCTTTACTAGTTATGCTTCAAACATATTTTCATCTACTTAAATAAAATTCATATAGAGTATCGAAGCATGCTACTTTATTGGCCATGCACATGTGTTATTAAAAAATACATAATTACGGAAACATATTTATTTATCTAAGTCATATGGCTATGACATATAACCATTCCATTGAAACATGTATAAAATTAAAAACATTACAGATATCCATCTATCCATACTTCACATGAATAATAATAAAGTAAATTGTTACTTACTTTTTTCTACAAGAACATGGTAATACTTTAAAAGAATCACTAAAAGCGTTATCACTATCACTCTGCACCTGAAAATACTTCCGAGAGATAATGACCACAATGATGTTATCTCTTTAAATAGAAAAATAGTACATTCTTTCCCAAAGAAAAAATACGCAACTACCCATATTTTTTTAAATAAATTTAGCACAATATAAATTATCTTTATTACTTCTGATCACATACTTGTTTAAAGAAAACTAGCCATTATTTTCGTGCACGCAAATATTTTTTTCAGAAATATAACAAAATATATATTCCTTGAGTGCATATAAACACATATTTATTTTAAATTCATCTAGTAAATTAGTTAATCTTTTCATGCATTGATAATATTACTTTTTAAAAAAGTCTAACACAATATTATTATTTTCATGCATATAATCACATATTTATTTTCACCTAAATATAACAAAAATAATTATTCTTTTCGGGAATGTAAACAAATTTCTTTGCAAGAAATCTAACACAATAGTTATTATTTTCGTGCATATAAACAAAATGTATTTTCAAGAAATCTAAAACTAGCTATTATTCTCGTGTATATAAACACATATTTATTTCAATAAGTATAACATAAGAGCTATTATTTTCATGCATATAAACACATATTTATTTTCAATAAATCTAACACAATACATATTGTGCATAATGCATGAAAATACATATTTATTTTTCCATAAAATCTAACACAATAGCTATACTTTTTTCATGCATATATGAACACATTTATTTTCAGAAAATCTAACACAATAGTTATTATTTTCTTACATATAAACACATATTTATTTTCAATAAACATAACACAATACATATTATTTTCATGCATATAAGAACATATTTATTTTCAGAAAATATAACATAATAGTTGTTATTTTTATGCATGTAAATAGATATTCTTTTCCAAAAAAAAACTAGCCGAACAACTATTATCTTTGAGTAGACAAATATTCCTTACTTTTTGCATACGAAATTGATGAAGAGTTTTTTCCTATAATTTAATATAGGTAACACAAACCTTGAAAGAAATATTATCTATCCTTAGTATATCTTACACCACCTTCCCTGCGGCATACCTTCCATGTTGGTGAATGTATTGCTTTCAACCAAGAGAATTTGGGCACTTCAGCAACTTGTAGATCAACATTAAGTACCATGCATATTAAAGTGTGAATGGCCACCAATTTATTGAAATGCGATCAGTAGCCTGCTATAATGCTAGAAAAAAACCATCCACGAAACAAAGGACACCATTATCATTCAATCACATAGGTGGATTGTATTCTATTCTGAAGATATTGTAATTGTGTTCATTGTTTTCCTTGATTAAAAATGAAGAGACCAACTTGGAATGACTACAAAAGAAATTTTAAAATTTGTCGGTGGCAACCTCAAGTGCGGAGAGAAACTCTAAATATTTCGTGGAAGTGTAGAAAAAAAGGTTATCCTAGTTACGATATTTGGTTAGGTTATTATATGTTTTAGGTGAGTTTAATTTGGATGTGTTTCATTTTCAAGTTTCACAATCAAATTTGTAACTAATTCCTTGCGGAAACCATTCAAACAACACAAAAGTAATAATATATTTATGAATGTCACGTAAATATGTAGTTCCAGGGAAATATGATTCTTTCCGCGTAAATTTTCACAATGAATATTCCATGGAAGTAGTGGTCACCAATTTCAGGGACCATGGAGTACAATATATATATATATGAAAATATTAGAATAAATAATTTAAGAAATAATTTTTTTATGTATTTACTTTTTTATTAGTATAATTTTTCAATAAATAATTTTTATTTTATTTTATTAGTTAACTATATTTAGATTTATTGAATATATTTGTATTTGGCTATGAAAACCCTATTTTTTAAAAAAGATTTAACTCCTTTTTCTACAGTAAATTCTAGTGGAGTGAGTGGAACTTCGTCTTTTTTTTCAGAAGAAAAAAACGCTGTTATATATTAATATAAAACAGTACATAATCAGATACATCTCCAGCATGTATAAAAACAACGAGATAACAACCAAAGGCAGCCAAAAGAATGGCCACCCCATCATAGAATGAATAGTGTCCATATCAAATGCTCAGCTGAAGAAGCGAGCAGCGAGCGGAAGAAATTGGTAATGATAGGACGACAACAAAGAATATAAACGATGAAATGGAAATACCAAAGTATATGCCAATGAAAAAAGTAGACGGATAGATCGGAGAAGACATCGATCACGATGGCATATGAATGGATCAAAAACCATAATAGGAAAAATTAGAAATAGCAAGAATATGCACATGGCTTTCATGTGATAATAGAAAGGTAGGGACATAGCGAGAAAAGAACAGAAATAAAAGCGAAGTATTTGCAATCCCTAGCAAAAAAATGAGGCCGGCCGCTCGCTTGAGAGTAAAATGCACGCTCGCTTGATGAAATCCTCATAACCATCCCTGTGCAAAGAAATCGCGAACCTATGGAATGGTCATGGTCGAAACTTGTAATAATGGAGTTCGCATTCAAGGAGAAAACCGAAGGGATTATAATTAGTTATTAATGTTGAATCTAGTCAATCTGGTTTTCATGCTCTCAGTTTTAATGACATGTAACAGCTTTATTACATTCATATCACGCTCGCACAGCCAGAAGAGATATAGACAAAAGCCCGCGCTCACTTGTAGGAAGTGGAAATAAAGCATAAACTGCATGAAAACTTCACCGCCGCAAGTAGATAATCAAAAAACCAAAATTCAATACTACAATAGCGTTATGGAATGGCAATATCGGTTGCCGGAAAGAGCGCACCATCTCGAAAAGCTGAACACGCATGATACTGGTGATGATACCAGCTCCCATCTTAGAAAGGCCATCGCCTAGTATTGTTGTCCACGTATATGTGACGGATAGCGAGGCTTGTTGAGCGAGTGTCATAACCGGCGAACACGAGAAACCGGCCATGAAGTCGAGTAGGGACGAGAGCACGTGGGTTAATGGTGTCAGAATGGCTCCTTTGAATCGCCATAAACATGAATATCTTTGGGCTGTAAGTAGATGGCGAAACCCCAGACCTCCCAAAGAGCTTAATGATTTCCGCTTTGTTGTTGGTACCATTCACGGCATTAAATGAATATGGACCCTTTCCCTTTGAGATATATTAATCCATGTGCCCATCCCATAACCCCATTCATGCATGCACCATCAAGTAGTATTTCTTTGGGATAGCCACCTCCATGTGGCCGAAGATCTGAAATGGAGCAATCCAATATAGACCTAGTCATTGTAGGACTATCTTCTGACCATTTAATAATAGCGAGAGTAAATGCTTGGAATGCGAAAGGGTGCATTTTCAAAGATCATTTTATTTCTACCAAGCCATACCTCCATAAAAAGAAAAAGGGAAGATATCTGTATTTTCCTTTTAATTTGTCCCAATCGTACGCCACAGAGATATGAAATCAACCGGGGACCATGAGGGGCCCATGAAATGTACGAAGAAGAGTCTCCATATATTGATAATAACGAGGACATACGAAGAAAAAAGATGTATTGTGGATTTATTCTCAGGTAAGCGAATATGGCATGCGAAAGGGCCGAATATCCCCTTTTCATCAAATTATTTCCGATGAGACCTTGTCCTTCCACTAACAAAGAGTATAATCTTTGTGAGGATATTTCTGTGAAACCTATAGAAAGATCTGCTAATCTATTTACGATATGGTACCATGTTAATACCATGTATATGTCTGCGACTAGGTACACCATTCTTCGTGGGACCATCCCAAACAATCTTATCACCTCCAAAATCCCGGCACCAGACCCGCGGCCGTGGCAGTCTAGGAACTCCATTCATCATCCTCAAGACTCTCAAATCCAATTGTGCGTGGGTTAAAAATAGGGGCCACGTGGGGGACCAATCACATATAGTCTGTGTAAGATATATAATGCCTCGATGAGCAAGCACGTGAATGAGTTGTGGAAGATGGTACGTGATGAGGAGGAAAAACCAATAACCTTCATGAGCCAAGCCACTCTGTCATACATATGCTGCTAACCTTTCAAAGCTGCCCCATATGACGGATATGCATCTTGGAGTGTGAAAATTGTATGGTAAGGATCTGATGATAAATGTCACCCACAATATATTTCACACACTGAGTAACATATTCCGGATACCATCACTACCCGAGCTCTCCAAAACGACTTAATGAGCGATTGCTTTGTTGAAGTTCTCATGTCTAGAATACCCCATCCATCATGGTCCTTTGGCCTACACGGTTTACGCAATTTGCATAGGTGTATTTTTTGTGGCATACGCGCCCCGCCCCATAGGAATTTTGCGATAATGGAGTGTCGTCGATAATACCATCGGCAAGTAATAAAGATGACCCCAATATACCATCATGCAGGATAGAACGACTTGTATCATAATGAGTCGGCCCCCCATAGACAACCACCGTAGATCCCATACGAACATCCTCCTTCCAGAACTTGTGATAAACCACATCGATCCGGGATCTTGTGGCCAGCATGGTTTGATATTGAAACCCAAGTATGTGAAACCCAACGAAGCTTCACTTTAACTCCATTCCCAATATATCGGCTTAATGTAAGCCAATTCCCCATGGTCTCCATGTTCATATATGATAAGAGACTTGTATGCTTGTTGATAGCGACCATATAGTCGACTCAAAACGATTAAATATATGGTGGACATGGTACCGATGGCCCTGGTGGATACCGACGAATAGTAGCAGATCATCGACAAGCAGAGAGTGCGTGCGAGCAATCGTGTTGGAGAAGGAGAGAAGCCCATCGTGTCCCTATTGAGCCGCCAGAAGAGAACGGCTAAAACCATCCATGATTAAGAAAATTAATGGTGACAACGCACATCTTATGAGTCCCGGAAACGACGGCAAAAAAATGACAGGGACCCCATTAATAATGACATAATTAACGGTGGAAATACGGGCCATGATCCACCGTATGATACGAATGGGGAGTCCAACCTTCATGAGAACCATCACGATATAGCCCGAGTCTATCGAATCATAAGCCTTATAAATGTCAATCTTCACCATGATGGCCTCCCTTTTCTCCGTGTGCATAGAGTGTAAGATTTTGTGTGCTATTGTTGTGGCATCATGAATGGATCTCCCTTTGAGGAAACCATCTTTGTTCCTTTGAGATAAAAGTAGACAAGGTGTCCTTTAAACGCTCGGCAATAATTTTTGATGTTATCTTGTAGAGGACATTGCAAAGGGCAATTGGCACAAAAATGCCAAATGTTTGGGGGTCCATCCTTATTTGGAATTAGAGCGTGAAAGTGGAATTAAGATTGGGAGGAATGTAACCACGAGTTTGGATGCGCTCTACTACCCTAGTCAAATCCTCTCCCAACAAATCATAGAAATGGACATAAAATTCCGCGGGCCATCCATCCGGCCCCGGACATTTTATCTCTCTTGCAAAAGTTTTTGAGACCTTTATAACTTCATTCCCGGTGATCGCCTTATCCGGTAAGGCAATAGCATCATCATAAAAAAAACGAGGATGTGTTCCGGCGGCCATTCACGATTCTCCATATTTATGCCATTCGCTCTAGTATAAAAAGTAGCAAAATATTGGATAGCCTCGTTTTGAATATCTTGTTTGATGTTACAAAGGATCCATCCGATTTTTTGATACGCCAAATGGCATTTCTACATCTCCTCTCATTAGCACATTTATGGAAGAATTTGGTATTTCGATCCCCCTCGGCGAGCCATAGGCTCTACTCTTTAACCTCCATGTGATCTCTTCAATCTGAGATTTCTCTTTTCCTAGCTTCCGGAGCTTCTCAAAGTTTGTCAAGTGTTTGCTCGTCGGGATGTATAGTGAGAAAAGAATTTATAATCTTCATTTGACACCCATGTCCTCACGAATTCCCGCCCTTAATTTCATCCCTTCTTCTCATTCCCAAGTCTTAGTCATAGCCTTTTTTTTTTAAGCTAGCCTATGATAAAAAGATTCCCGGATCCGCAAAACATAGGCTCGCATTCTCTCTCCCGAGATACCCTCCACCCATGCGATATATTAGGGTCCTCCCAACCAAATTTTGTTAAACTTGAAAAGGGGCATCCTGTACACATAGGAAGATTAGTGCAAAGTGAAGGTAATGGGCAAATGGTCGGAGATATCGGATGCAATGATGAAAGATGCAGGTCCACCCAATAAGTACGTGATTGAATCCTTAACCATTACCTATCCGGCCTTTTCCCAATGTAGTTGTCGACGCTCTTCTATTGGTCCATGTGGGCGCAAGTGGGTGCGGCCACAGTATCCACCCATTACATCGCGAGAAAAAGATGTCATTAGATAGCCATCCGGAGGGTCCATGCGAACCTTATTGCCCCATGCTTCATCAGCATTGAGTGTAGAATTGAAATCACCCATAATAATAAGATTAGGAAGGGTAAAGATACACACTTACGAGCATCTGTCCCGAAGAAAACCTTCCCTATTTGCATAAGGCATATAAGTTGATCAAGTTGAATGTGCAATCCATACCTACGAGGCGTCCGGACAACAAAATACCACCAAAAGAAAGCGAAAGCTCTAAGCGTGGTCGAGTTCACATAACCAACACCCCCGGATCTACCGGCCCAAATTAGTCGCGACAACGTGCCAATTCTTCTTGATTGTTAAAAAAAAAATTAATGGCCTTAGTTCTCTCGACATGGTCTCACATAAAAGAAAAAAATAAACGGATTCTTTGAAACAAGTAATTCCCTCGGTGGCCAAATGTTGGGGCACTCATAACTACATATATTTAATGAAATTATATGATTCATGGTGAAGACGAGAACAAGGGTTACTTGCTCTAAGCACCTTTGGTGTTACAACTCGCACCGGTATTCTTGTGAATGGGAACCTCGGAAAGGCCCGCATCATCATCAGCAGAAACGAAGCCGATTTAAGTTTCTCTTTTTCACCTTACAAGCACCCTTGCCTTCTTCTACGATGGAATTTGTTGTCAAGTAAGGTAGGAGATTGCTTAGATTTGAAGTGGAAATCGGTTTGTCAAAAACCGTCGAGGCGACAAGGTCCAAATTGGAGTTTCTCATAAAAAGTCAATATCACTACCAATGGAATTCGTAGAGGAATCGAAAGGTTGAAGGTCCGAAACTTTAATAGGAGTGCATTGTGGAGATTGGAATATTTCTCTTCATCTCCATTTGTCATCGAAGCAAACTAAGGACATTGATATGTGACCTCACCCCACATGCACGGACCAAATCATCACGGTCATCTAACAAGCTACCAATCTTGAGACTCGAATGATGCCACTTAGACATGTTGGACATTTTTAAATAAAGGTGGGTCAATAGTTATGAAAAGTGCAGCCAGTGAAACTGAGGATATAGATGTTGCATAATGAAGTCGGGCATATTCATTGGCCTTTTCTCGGGGGTTACGTTGCACCTTTGATCGGGCAATGAAATGGGTTACAACGGAAAAAAGATGGGTCGTGAGGAGGGCGAAGAAGGACATGATACCGGGTCATCGGAATTACGAATGGAAAGGGCGGATTAGTATCATGCGAGACTCGGTTGGAGGACCCTAAAAAGATTCCTAGCAATGGATGGATGACTTGCAGTTAACGGGGATGACGAATCGGGAAGCAGAGACTGTGTTGTCCATGCGTGTAATGTATGCTTCATCATCGGAAGGGAAAGAGTTCTGATACACCGGATTCTTGCAGCGACCGCCAAGGCGATTTGCATTGAAATGTCGGCGTGCCCCCATCGAAGCCCCAGGGCGGTCGCCCTCGCAATGCGCGATCTTAGCGGAGACAATGATCTACGAGATGGCCCGTTTTGGCAAATCAAGCACCAAAAAGGTATTCCCCGAAGTCAATACGTTGACGATGCCTTCGTACTCCATATGAGATCGATATCACCTGGAAGCCCACCCGAGTAATCCACCTCCACCAAAATCCATACAGCGTCCTCTTATCGGCCCCACTATGCTCGGATCTATATATTTGGTGGATCCTATGGAATCTCCAATCGATCGAAAAGGCCTTAATAGTCCAAAATTCTAGAGGTAAGCCCGGCGGTTTACCCATACCATACTGCCTCGTGGTGCCTCCCGAACGAGGTTGAAACCAATATACCATGGAATAATGCATGAGCTCTGCCGCGAACCCGGAGTTCGCCCCATGATTACAAAACACATCATTGGTTCATGAAATGTACACTAAACCAGGCCGTTCAACAGTTTACTAACCTTTGGCGTATAGCGAATGTGGAATTCCACTTGGTTGATCCAAGAAGCGGTGTCAAAATATTCTCTGTCGGAAACACCCACCTCAACAACAACCCTTCTCTATGCTTCCTTCACCCTAGTGCACGGTTCTTCATAATCTAGGTTTACTTCCTTGATATCCATCCTATGTTTAAGGATGTTCCTTTTCCCTTTGCGAACACCACGACCGGCCCGCGAAATTTATGTCTTCTAGGTCGTTGTATACAATTTACCTTAGTCTCTTGCCAAAATCATGAACACTTTGTTTGATAGTGGCATCATCGGTATCAAAGTCGACAATGGGCACAGGAGCAACAGTCGGGTACATAATAATTCCTGGTCTAGGAAACATCATATTTTGTCTACATGTTTGCATTCACCTCATGGGTATTCAGGGACGTAAATTAATCCAGAATGTCTGTCAGTCGATACACAAAGCCAATCCAAGTTCAGTGTGCCCACAAGCTCGCCAGCCGCCACTTCCAATAGTGGTAGATAGAATTAATCCAAAATATGAACGTGGAAATTCTTCCAATGAGTATGTTTTGTAACCCGAGGACCTTGAAACCATACCCCATGGTCATACAAGGCACAGGTGAATGCATCCCATAAATATTAGGATAAGTACATGCCAGATGTAATATGAGCGGAGACATATGTCATTCCACAAACATAATAATCCTTGCCTACCATCGTCCCAGCTATAAACGGTAGGTGTAACTGTCACAACCCGATGTACATGCCTTAAAGAGGAAAGGTATAAAATAATGGAAGCTCGGATCCCCCAAAGCATATCGGTTACCATCATCATGACGTATCAGAATTAATACGTTGAAATACTCTGAGACCATATAGCGCTGCATTGGTAGTCTTGCTGATCCCCGATGTCAAAGCAGGCCCCCGCTCGCCATCATTGTGTATAACCCGGATAATGAATAATACAGTATATTTCAGAATTTTGAAAATTTTCACGGTAAATCTGTATTCCGGATAGACTACGGGGGTACAAACATGCACCTCCCTCCTATGGCGAACGACGACAACGGCAGAAGCATCCACAGTAGGACCACCATTTCTTACGAAATGCATCCTACACTCTTGCGGGGCCGGGAGATGAAAAGTTATTCTGACAATAATCCCGAATTACAAGGAGGCACTTGACTAGATGTTTGTTATCTTCCAATATACGCGTCGAAGACGAAAAGGACTACGATAGAACATTCTTGTTTAAACATTAGACGATGTCATCAATATACCAAAACCACCATGAGTGAACATATCACCATCCCAATCGACCGCTGGATATGTTAATATGGTATATCGATACGAGTAACAATAGAGTAGTAATAAACAAGAAGATAATCAAACTAATCTCAATCTCGTCGGGAAAGCAACTCCCCAAATAGTGACATGTTAATATCTTTTCCACGATATAAGATGCCACAAATCTAAGTACGTACGTGAGGAGAGAAAAACACCCGATTGGTCATGAATTTACCCATCTGCGGCGTGACGGAGGCACGATAGGACCTCCCCAGAACACAGCAACAAAAAAACACGAGCTTTTACGCAAGCGCACATGCCTTTGGACTGCTTGTCCACAACCTCGTAACATCTGACGGCAGATGACAAGTTCACACCGCGAAGGAAAATAATCAGGGTAGCCACCAAAAGCAATAAAAAATGTCCATAAGTAGGGTTCCAAATATATACGTCTTACAATGGGATTGTTTCACATGATAAAACTCTTAGTTAGTATCAAACTCCAACCCCATCTAATTAGGCTCTAATTCAGTTGAAAACAACAAAACAATCAACCAAATGGAGCTCAACCTAACAAGCGGGGAAGGGGTGCTTTTTCACATAGCCACCCTAGATGTAAGTTTGAGGTCCATTAAAATCACATTGGCGATTAGATACCAAGTTTGAGGAATAAATAAAATCACACATTGGCGATTCTATACAATATACATAATCTCCCACTTATTGGGAAATATATAGGAATTTTATCGTTAGAAAAAGTTGTATTCCATTGGGTGTACAACAAGTGGAAACTAAATTCCATATCAAACTAAATTAAGAGCTAATGGTTTTTCACTATCATATTCATTAGTCTACAAAATTATAATTGAGTCTTGAGAATAGGACATATTTATTTAATTCAAGCAAGCTCTATTTATGTTTCTGAATTAAGTTTTCCATAAAAAATAAGGATTATTTTATGGTCACACTTTTATGTATTTTGGATATACTTTACGTTTGAATTATCTTAGTTCTTCCATGACATTAAATGTCCCAAGACCTCAATAAATAGAACAAGAGTGGTCCAACATATAAGTAGAAATATTCCCACGGTGATTATGTGAGAATTGTGATGTTATGCTTAGGAAGACATCCATGAAATTTAGGCCTTATTTAAATAAATTCCAAGTAATAAAGCACTTGGACTTGACAACTTCACTATTGAACTTTTTCAAACATGTTGGCCAAACATTTGTAATGAAGTTAGGAAATCAGTCAAGGAATCTGCACAATATCAATTCATTCCTAAAGCTTTGGATGCCACCTTTCTAACTTTGGTCCCAGAAAATAAAATGTGGAAGACTCCAATGGGTACATACCTATTTCTCTATGCAATGTAATTTACAAGGTCATTACCAAGATAATAGTCAATAATCTCAAGCCCTTTCTCCCAAAAGAATTTTCCTAAAGGAACGGTTTTTCTAGAGGGTTGAAAAATCTTGGATGATGCTCTGATTTCCCATGAAGATATTCCTCTTTCCAAATCACAAATAACCTTGGAATGATCATTAGATCTCTCCAAAGCATATGATAAAATTAAATGGAAACTTCTATGTAGCATCTTGCTAGCTTTTGGATTTGTTAATAAGTGGATCAAAAGGATATATAACCACATTTCTTCAACTTCATTCTTGATATTAATTAATGTGTCGCCACATCCCCATTTATATTATACCTAGAGGGATGGTGAAGCATATTGTCCCCATTCACATTCATCCCTAGTTGTGGAAGGACTAAGTCATTCTTTAAAAGCAACAATATAAAAGAAAGGATAAAATACCTTTATATTTTTCGGGAAGATATTACTAGTATGCAAAAAAATAATTGGTGATCACACGATGGGGTTTGGAACTCCCTAAAGTTGGAAAATTTCATTCTTTAAATAATATTTTGGACTTTTCTCCTCTTAGTCATGTATGGATACAAACAAGAATGGGCTATTATCTTTTTTTTATTTAATATTCCTATGGCTATTCAATGTCATTTAGCTCAAATTTTAGGTTTCCAAAGTAGTAAAATACCTTCAAAAAATATATGCACTCCATTGGTAGAAAGTTACCTCAAATAAAGCCTATGGGAGGAAATTCTTCCCAAATATCATAATAAATTATCATTACCTTTTTATATCTTAACATTTTTAAATTATTAGTACTCTTGAAACGAGTCCTTCAAGCTATTATAGTATGCCTGTGATCAACAATGATAGTTCCATCCTCCATTCTACATAGATTTTCTAGAATTTAATGGAATTTCCTTGGGAGGGATCACATTTGAAAATAAATGGTAATTAGTGGCTTTCATAGGAAAAAAATCTAAAGACATCTTAAGGGATTATTGGGGATGCCAGATCTATCCCGATCACTACCACAATTTTGGGAGGAAGAATTTGGTGGATATGACTCGAAGAAGGCCAAGAATATTTGACAATTTTGGAAGTAAGAATATGTTCCTTCAACATATCAACCATATCTAATTATACCAAGAACCATGACCCCCGGATTTTTGATTTAGATCCTAGAAAAAAAATGTATGAGCCATTTAAAACATTGTTGTTGGAAGATAAAAAAATGGTCATATTTCACTCTTCTAGGTGGAATAGTCACAAAAAATCCCAAAATTATGAGATCAAATTAAGATAAAATAATTAAACGTATATAAAAGTCAAGGTCAAATTACAATCACAAGCTACTACATATAGGAGGAGCCTAATCAACATCATAATGGAAGATTACCAGAGACTTGAAACCAAAAGCAGAGATGGTGAAATATGGTAGTATTTTTGGAGAAATATGAAAAGAAAACATACCCCATAACTAAAATAGAAGATAAAATAAAATGGGGATACAATTATAAAGCTATCGTTTCTACCAATGAGCTTGTCTCCCCTAGAAGTAGGACATCAATATCTACAATTTGGAAAATCCTAGAACAAAATTTTGAGGCTAAATGTACTTATTAAATCTCCATATCTATTTGTCACTGTTTTTTCCTTTAAATCATTATTTTGGGAGAACATAAAAACTCAAGACTACCACACTCCATCTTATTTCATACATTGTCTCCTACACTCAAAGAACATAGACACTTTTTGACAATTGCTCCTTTTTTATCAGCATTATGGATTATGAGAGGCTGATTGTTTCATACGGTGGAGATGGATGTGCTAAATATATCATGCACAATAAAGTGATGCTCCTAGTCCTTCTTCAATCCAATTTCACGGAAGTAATATTTAGACCCTCTCTCCTTGCTTCCTTCTCTGAGGGATATTTAAAGAGAAAAAATTAAATAAAATTTAAAACTTTATCCTTAATTTCATATTGAAGTTTATTATTCTCAGAAATCAGAAAAGATCTATTATCCCTCTCCATTGTTCCCTTGGGATTAGAACGCCTCGAGTAGTGAGAAAAGCTTTGTTTGGATGATTTCCCTCTCCTCCTCTTGGATTCATTTTCTCTTATCCTACAACCCACTTCCCCTTGAAACTTCTGTACTTTCAATTTGGATTCCTCCCTTCCCTCTTTCCTGGCTGAATTTTGACTAGGCTTGAAAATGAAATCATTCAATAGGATATGGTGGCATCATTGAGATACAATACAAGTATGCATCTCTTCATTTACTTTGCAATGATTTATATTAATAGTAATAATACAATTGAACTTATATGAGCCCTTGTGTATGGGATTGGGGAGATCTACTTCCTCAAAAAACATAGTATAAGGAGACTCCCAAATTATTATAAATATCTTTGAAAAATGTAAATAGTACAAATATAAGGTTTCCTTGAGTTGGAGGTTGAAATCCCTCATAGAATAAGTACTTTTCTTATCATCAACATTCAGATCTTATACCACTTTATTTTTAGAGAAATCATGATAAAATTACAAAATTTCTAGAAAATAGATCTCTGAAATATTCTTCATTCTTGATTATACACCTATACTTTCATCCCTTGGAACACTATACAAAGCTCTTAAAGGCATTCTTTAATTTGTACACTAGTTCAAAACGGTTTTCATCCTTGTATGGAGTGGAAATCAAGGTATAGAAAGGGAGAAGGGTTGTAGTTGTACCACAGATGAATGAGCCCTGTATGACATGGAAAAATGTGCCCATGAATGTGTTTTGGTCACGTTATTGCAGGATAATTTCATTGAGGTCCAACTACTATGTTAGGACTATAATTAAACATGAGATGGTTGCATATAATTTGTGCCTTAATCAAGCAAGTCACTCTTGTGGAAAAAATTGGAAATAAGAGTCCTTCTGTGAGATGGCCCTCTAAACACTCCTTGTGACTATTCATATGGTGATATGCTTGTAGAGGGAGTCATGGGTATAAAATGAAGGTTATGGAATGGAACCAACATATTGGTGTAGTGGGAAAAACTATGAAGTGGTAGTAATTATTTCTAAAATAAAATTTGAGAAGAAATTCCAATAATTTGTGGATGCCATTTTCCTTTATGGACTACAACATCTGTGCAAAGTTTGCTAATTTCAATTTGACTCTCCAAAATTATTTTTAGACATTCTTATTTTTATTTTGTAGGGTATTCGATGTGTTTTATGTTTTGGGGCTACGGAGTCCTACATTTATTTGTCTCGACCCCATGTCTCTAAGAACTTTGACATATATCTCTCAAATTTTTGCTTGGTTGTATAAGTTTTCAACCAGAGTTCCTCTATGCTTCTTATGGATACAAGCCTCAATTTCCCCTATGGTGTTTTTATTTTTTGTAAATTTTGTGGTACCTTTCTATCTTATATTTTTCAAAAAACAGATTGCTATACATATTCTATTGCATGTGGTAGCCTCAACCTACCCGGAGAAACCAAGTCTGTTCGCCACCTCGGAGAGTTAAAAGCCAACAAAAAACTGATGTTGTTTTTTTCCTTCTACTTACTTGCTTTAACTACTTTATTGTCCATAAAGTTGCAATTGAAACATAAAATATTAACTTGTATCTACCAATATGAAAAACTATAACATACTAATATTGCTCCAATCAGAATACACGAGGAAATTTGGGTCCTTTGGTGGACCCCGACATCTCATGACCATGCTTTGGAGTTGTGGTTAATCCTCCCAGTCAGGCTTATTGTTTGGCTTTATTGTTACTCATCTCCCAAGATCTCCTACTTTATCAACTTTATAATTTCAAATCATTGTTGGCTTGCCTTCCCTTTCTTGCATGGCAAACATTTTCTTTTTGCTAGAATACATTTCCAATTATCCTGACTAATTCATGAAATAGAGATACACGACCTCCTATATTCTTGGGTTAGAAATGAAATCCATTGTTGCCTCCACTGCTACTTTAGATCCTCATCTTCATCATTACTCTATCTCTCCCAACCCTAGATGGTATTACGAACATGAGCTATGTTTGATTCATAAAGATCAGCTATATTTTCCAAGAAATTTTTTATTACTCTTCCTTCCTCTCTTACCTGGTCCTACACTCTCCCCAGCCCATTGTTCTTGTTTTCCTGCGTGTGCCTTTTCTTTTTTCATACTTGAATTTTAGTCATAATGGCTTGTGAGACAATATCCCCTGTAAAAATGTATAGTAGTCCTGTGTATACCCAGGAGAATGATCGGTAAAATGCATCTTATAGCTTTGGTGGCTTCCTCGGGATTTACCTCATGCACGAGTAGTTTGAGCAAACGAGATTTTGCACGCAGTTACGAGTACCCCGGGAATTTGCATTCGCGTCCAATTACAAATAATGACCAAGATAGAATTTTAGTACAAATATAAATTGAGAAAACACGACTGCGAAGATGACTAGACATACCTTGACCATTAATAGCATTCAAATTATACCATCGATGTACGAGGCTTGTTCGTGAGCCAGGAAGGTTATTACCCTTGATATTTTCAGGCTTAAAATGCTAGCCAAACTAACCTTTCATAACCATGAAATATGAAGACCATAAATTACAACTTCGTACAACTTTACACCTAAATCGAGTGAATAGTTGGAAATTGATCTCGGGTTAGTTAAATTTCAAGAGAACTGTAATTGTTCAATTCTTAGATCCTCACTTGTTTTCTCGGTGATGATGCTTCTTCTCTATTCAAACTCTAAGTAACCCTCCTTTTTGGTTTTTGGTGGTGATTTGGTTTTTTGTGGGAGCTCTTCTGTTTCTCCATTTCCTCTTGTGAAGCCATCTTCGATATCTCTCCACAGGTGCTACCATAGTTTATGGTTATATTCTGCCTAAGTACTTACTAATGTGGCACCCATGCTAAAATCATGGCCCCATACACTTTCTTGGCCTCCTCCAATATTCTTGTCCTACTTTTCTCTTCACCATGCCTCTTAAGTGGCCGATTAGTTTGAATGGGGGCTTCATATTACAGGAAATACTAAATCACCCAGATGGCATCATCGGCGGAGGATTTCACGTAACACTATCATGACCTTGTGTTGGGATCCATATAGGAAGAACTCACTAAGGATGAGGACGGTTCCTCGCAAAGAATCTCCCACTCTCAAATATGGAGGTCATTACAAAATGGGAAAATTAGAACTCGTACGAAGGGTACATGAGGGGTTGATTTCAATCGATATATGAAAATGTTGGTCTCTATTCCCAAATGAAGTTTTGTTCTTAGCCTTACCTCTTATGGGAGAAAATCCAAGGACGGAAAGAGCCCATCTAAGTCGCATCCTTAGACTCAAATCCATGAGCCTAGTTGTGTTATGTCGATGTCTTGTGTCTTTCTTGCTACAAAAGTTATCATCTGAGAAGTAACATAGTAAAGAAAAATAAATTATTTATAATAACTAATTAAAATTGAAAGTTACATAATTGAAAAGATATAAAATTTAATCTTCCAAATATATGAATAAACACATGTATTGAAATAAACTTTCAATATATTAAAATGAGGATTTTAGGAAGAATCATTTAAATGTATTAATAACGATTATAATTAGGTCCTTTACAGGAGGAAATAGACTTTTCACGGGTATACAATTTCAAGGAGGAATATGATTTTTTGTTATTTAAAATAACTTTTTTAGAATGCATAAATAGGTTCTAACTCTAAAAAAACCATAGGAATCTCCAATTTTATATATTAAATAATTTAAACTCAATTTTAAAATAAAATTGTTAATTTTTTTCCAAATAACTGAAAAATATTGTAAAAAAATAAAGTTAGACTACCTTTCATAATTATATTAAATTTTCTTTTAAAATTACTAATAATAATAAAAAATATTTGAATAGCATCGTAGTTAGAAATTATGTTATCCATTTTAGTCTGAATTTAAAGATAAATACATACATACCGTATTTTATTAATTTATTTATTTATTTTATTTTGTATTTTAAAATTTGGTATTTTTATTTTACTGAAATTATAAAAGTTTGTTTTTTAAAATGGGTTTTCATTTTCTCTCATGAAAAACAATGAAAGTTTTGGTAGAATATTAATACATGAAGCTTCAAGATTTTGGATGCTTCAGAGATTTTTATGCTATTAAATCTATTTTCCTCACAAAAACACATTTCAAACATTTTCAAAAACACAATTCAAACATTGTTATTATCAATTTTTTCCATTAAAAAAAAAACAAATTTCTATTTCATTTTTACCATCCACAAGCGATTGACGGCTTAGCTTATGTGCGAACTCATTCACTATTATAATTATTGCTTGAGTAAATGCGGCTCAAATGGCATTCATATATTTTATTTTACACGTGTCCGAGTAAACAAGGGAATTGTTCAAATACATTGAAAATAATTTTGTTTGTATCTAACGCAATTCAAAATACATACACTAGTATGAATTTGTCTCATACAAAGTACAGTGATGACTGGTACGTGTATCTATAACGTTGTGTCTGTAAAGGAATGGTATTTATGGGAAGGCTGCATTTCACCGTTTTGAACTGTTCAGTGGCTTGGAAGAACGTGCAATATTGAAAGTAATGCCAAATCCGCTTTCTGCATCTATGAAAGCGCAAACATATCAATCAACCAAAATAAGTTTAGAGATAGCGGGATGGTCGAAATTGGTCTGATTTTGGGTTAAAAAATAAGAAATTTATAGTAAGAATTATGATTTTGATGGTAGAAATAGATTCAGCACTGTCAAAAACCTTCAAGACAGTCAAAATATTAAAATTTGATAGTTATAACATGAATTTACAAAAATCCCTTCTGCATTTTCTTAAAATCTTACCCAAATTTCCAATGATTTTCTCATGATTTTCAGAGTGAGAAAGAAATCTAGTTAAACAACGACTAAGTTTTTCTAACGATCTTCTGCATTAATGGCGTGTCTATTGCAGCTATGCCTGAGCCTGGCTGCGAGCGTTCACAGGGAACGGTGAACCCTCATCTGCTTGAGATACATTAGGGGTTGGATATCTGTTAACTAACGGTCATTACAACGCAATTATAAATATTTCCTGTGTGTTATTTTTTTCTGTTTTAAATAATTTATACATAGCTCCTGTAATATCACTGTCACTGGATATTATAGAGGATATGTAAAGATTGTAGAGGATATGTAAAAGATCAGTTTGCTTTCAATATACAGCTCGACTATAATTTTTATAATTGGTTGAGGTACTTGACACTCAGTAATTATGTTAATTAGTGAGTTTTGAAGATAATATGTAAAAATTGGGTTTTGATGATAGACATTTTTTTACGGTTTCCTTTCCAACTTATTTCGTTGAGAGGAACACTTAAATAATCTGAAATGCAGAAATACAATGTGTCTGTAACTGAATAATTACAATGATTAGTGATGTGGTAATAATTTTGAATATAGTGTTATAAATTTTTCATACTGATTATAATTAGTTTAATCAATTATATTTAATTATTATAATATTCTTTTTTTCGGATAGAAAAAAACGTTGTTATTGAAAAAATAAGCGGTACATTTTGCAGAAGCATTGATATATCGAATGTGTAATGAGAAATCTAAGTGGATATCATCTCATACCCATACTATATCTATCTAGAGCTAGCCTATTAACAGGCGTATATCTATAGATATAACACATCTTCGGGAGTTTTTATAAACAACTGACTGGAGATTTGGCATTATTTTCCCTTTCTCAAAATGACAAGCATAATTACTCAATTGATAATATCATCATGTTTTATCAAAAGACCAACTGTCAATTCAGTCCGCTTTTTTAGGAATTGATCTTAAAATCAACTTGCATAATACAGAGCGCCAGAAAGATCTCTAGCAATGATTACCGAGAATTACTATGTCCCGCTTTCTCGCTCTCTTGCCAAATATGATCCTGAACATTCAAGTTACCCCATGAGAAGTAAGATAGGCAATGTAGTTCCTATACTTTATGTAATAATTAATAAACTTTTTTTAAATATCCCATTAGTTAGCTTGCCAAATCCATTGTATGATGTTTAGGCATTCAGTGGTTACCTTCCATTTTTGTCCAGAAAGTTTGCACTGATTATGCAACCTGTTGGTATCCATAGCCTAGCTTGTTGCTTTGTCAAAGAAAAGTAGGAAAAAAGGAAACAATATGAAAAGGGCCGGTTAATCATGTTAACCACCCATCAGTGGAATATGAATCCTCCAAACCTGAGTCTCCCATGTGAATATTGTTTAACCCTCGTAATTCAAAAAACCATATCCAAACCTTTTTTGGAAAGTATGTATTTGCTCTTGTATTTAATTCCCGTGTATATGTGACTAATCGGAGAATTTGTTCATTAATTCCCACCAACCTGTAGTCCTCTACATCCAACCCTGTGCCATAGGGCATTGAGAGATGATCTCTGTTGAATATTCCAACTATCACCTTGGAATCACCATATATGTGTGTGTTTCTAATCCTCGATGTATCCAGCATATGGCCTCCAGTGCTATAAAGGATTACACTGATGTTTTATTATCACAGTCAAGGCATTCCAAGATATATGGATGAGCTCGAATCGATATCTTTATCCAAACACCAATTCCATTTGCCTCTAACGGGCACCATCAAGAATCGCCAACATAGAAATATCATGGTGATCCTTCTAGAACGATCTGCTTGGTGGGGTGGTCACCTCCTCTCGATGCTCAAACCAACTAATTGTGGTCTTTGTGTCTAGTTGAATTGAGAAACAACCTTCTCCAAAGATAATTTTATTACGGGTCAACCAAATTTCCCATATGATGTAGAAAGGCATGGATTTGTATTTCCCTTTTATCGTATCCCACCTCTTCGCCTATTAATGAAGTATAGGGATTAAGGGCTCAATAATATGGAAGCGAAACAATTTCCATATCTGCAATGCCAATGGGAATTCGTAGAAAAAGATACTGTCACGATCTCCTCACTTTGTTTGCATAGTACGCATCTACTCGGTCCCATGAATCCCACTGCGTTTTAGTGCATCCCCATGCGAGGATTCATTTTCTCACACTAGCCACCCAAATAGTGAATCTTGGTGAGTATCGGATGGAGTCTCAATATGGCGAAGAAACATCTATTTTACGTGGGCATTCCTTGTGATATAAGGGATATGTATACCTCTAGAACCACAATGTTACCCTTTTTCAAAACTCCATCGCATATAATCTTATCCCCATCTTGACTGTGGATTAAAGCTGGCGGCCTTGATTTTCATTACATATTCGCGGCGTCCTCATCGTTGCCTCTTAAGCCCAGATTTGATGTGCTTTTAGAATGGGAGCCTCCTATGGCTAGTATTGTATAAGTTGATTGAAAAACATAAAACCGAATTTGTGTGAGCCTATGGATTGAAATCGGATCGGGGAGGAAATATTTTCCCATTCCGCATATCTTATCATTCCCAAAAATTATACTCCTTCCATCACCGAATAGCCATAGCGACACTGTAATACGTGTAAAATCTTCTTATGTCCATCCATATACTTTGATAGACATCGAGGCAAGTGTGAAACTGTCTAACGCATTAGCCGAAACGGAGATTCATTTTTCAAATACTTAGCATATACAATGTCGTTCCATATTTCATTTCCATTGAAAACTCGCCAAAGGGATTTAAACATGGTCCCCTTTATTGAAAAAGTGTATATTCGGGATACCCCCCCCCCCCCCCCCCCATCTCTTCAGGCATACTGCTTCTCAAATTTGATCAAATGTATCTGGTTTTTTATCGCCACCCCATAGGAGAGTTTGTCATAGTACGGTTGGTAGGCACTAAAATTATTTTCGGGAGATAATATATGTGTCCCCAATAGACAATGTATTGTGATAGTACGGCTTGTGGCAGGCAGTCTCCTCCCAAAGGCAAAAGAATTTTCTGTTGTGTCTTTGCTTGCAATTACCTCTACTATTTTTATCCAGGTCCTTTACTCCATATCCACATCTTGTTGTGAAAATTGGATAATTTAAACCCCCGGACGGTGATTAGCTTGTATGCCCATGAAATTTGCAATAAAAAAATATCTCTATTACGCATCTCCATATTTAAGTAGATGAGTAGAGATTTATTTTATGTACACAATCAGGAAATAACCCTCTGACGAATCGACATATAATGAAGAAGGTAGGCATTAGTTCTATTTATTTGATGGAAAATAAAGTATATCATCAACGAAAAGGAGTGGGTGATGTACCTCGTCGGCGGGAATGAGAAACGATATGAAGTGGGAGGCCACTTGCCATTTGCATCATTTTGTTGAAACCATCCATGACGGTAATGAAGATCGAAAGGAGATAGCGTGCGGCCTTGACGGATTCCCTGCGAGCTCTAAAATCTGAGTGGAGGCACCATTAATAATATGACATATGTTACCGATGTGCACAAGCCATGATCCATCGGATAATGTGAACATGGAGTCCAATTTTGAGAGAACCAATCTGATGTAGGACTTCAATCCAATGTAGGCTTTAACGAGATCTATTTTCAAAATAGCCGCCTCCTTCTTCGTAGTATGCATCGAATGCATGATCTCTGTGCTATGGCAACCGCCATCGTGTATGGATCGGTCACAAAGCCCATATTGTTCCTTAGAAATATTTCTGGATAAGGTGTCCTTCATTCATTTTTGCTATAATCTTAGATGTTATCTTGTCTGATATATTTGCATAGCGCCAATAGGTCTAAAATCGGAAGAAATTCGAGGATCGGGAGACATTTGGGTATGAACGTTATAAAAGTAGAGTTCATATTTCTTTGCAATATGGCCCTTGATTCGATATGTTCCACCATGGTAATTTCATTTGCCATGATATCAAAGAAATGTACATAGGAATTCAGCGGGCCACTCGTCGGGCTGGACATTTGTTGGGAGCGGATCTTAATGTAAGGGCCACTTCCTCCTTGTTCATTCTCTCGCATAAAAGATGCGTATCGCTCCTCGTCAAACATCTGCGATATTTATTGAAGAAACCATTCTTGGTACGCTCGTGGAAATGTATTGAGATCAGCTTGATAGGGATGAAAAAATGTTCGAAGGCCTCCACCATAATGTCCTCGTCAAAATGTGCATAATACCTTGGTCCTTTTTATTTTCCATATTGTATTTTTTTTCCTTCTTTCGTTTGTAATTCTATGGAAAAAATTTGTATTCATGTCCCCTTATTTCAACCAAGTGATTACGCTTTTGAGCTTTCAAGTGATCTCTTCATTTTTAAATCTCTCTCTTGCGGGCATTTAGCTTCTCCATATCCTTGAAATCTTGTTCATCAGGAATACCTCTATCAGAATTTTGAGTACGAGACCATCGAGATTGGGTGATTTCATGATACTCCTTCTGAGTTTTTATTTATTTTTATCTCACATCCTTTGTTATCACCTTGATATGTTGTAGTTTCAGTGAAGTAAAGGCCATCCGCCATAATCCTTCCAAATTAGTGAATCCGATCCCACTTTGAGATCGGTGATCTCGTTATCTTCCTTGTCGAAAGCCATGCACGGTTGAATTTAAAGGGTATCCTTTCCTTTTAAAGTCTCCATTCTAGCTAGCACTACCGCCATATGATCAAATATATCGGATATGTGTATGTACGAACGATTCCTCCCATTAAATCCATCATTTAATCTGCTACCATTGCTCTATCAAGTCTCTTGCCTATGAACTCATCCCGAGTCTCTTTTTTTGGTCCACGTAGGCGGGCAGGAACCTGGTCGAATATCCTTATGGGCGAGCACAATGCAAATATGTCACTAATGTATTCAACAAAGGGTCCCTCGATTTTCTTTCCCCATGCTTCATCAGAGTAGTGTTGTATTGAAATCCCCAATGATGATTAAGTTTTCCCGATTCAAGTATACCCAGATCCTCTAATACGATTCGAACTCCATGTGCCATACGAGATGAGGCATATATGTTAATGATGTTCACCTTTTCTGGGAATACAAATATATCATGATAATGATTCCACCGAAGAACTGTAAGCCAAAACATTTACCATAGATCGGTCCCGGCCTTCTTGGCATGCCTCCCAAATGCCCGGTTGCATGTTGCCACCACATGCCATCCGGGGAAAAATGGCAAGTACATTTTGAATCGCTTTCATCCTGTCCATAAAGTTTCTTTTGCAAGCACCACAGTAGAAGCTATTTGAGTTCGTATTTCTCAGGCGATAACATTTGAGGATCACCCATGCCCCTAAGGTTTATGGACTAAATTAGTTCTCATTTGGGGCTCGATAGGGGCATACACTCTCAAGTGTATTCTCTTCAAAGTAGTAGCAATAGGTACATTAGTGAGATCCAACGATTCATCGTTGAAAAGTTGGTCTTCGCTCTTCATGATAGGGTCTCAAGATAGATTTAGGCTTCTTGCGGATCTTGACATTTTGTTTAGGTGGGATGAGGAGGAAATATCTTTCTATTTGGGTGCAGCAGAAGGCATTAAGTGCGCAGATCAGAAATTTGGGATTTTCCATGAGGGCTTCAATGTATTTACTCCAACACTATTTTTGGATGAATAAGAGATGTCTATGGCGACCTCGGGGGTAGGGGAGGAAGGGATGCCATCTCCGAGCGGGGGCATGGACGGTGATATGTATAACTATTCCGCCAGATGAGTGATTTCATATTTTTTGAGCACAATCGGGGGAGGGGATTGGCGGTTTGTTTAAGGACTCTAAACCTTCTATGCCAATTACATATGGATCGGCGGAGATCGTCGGCATCCTCCGAAGCAAATATATGAGCTTCATACGATCTATCTTCGGTCAAAAATATGGATTGTCTCCAACACAATATCTGAGCACTCCCTAAGTCCTGATTTCCTTTCAAACTCGAGAATGCATCTCCCCTATTCTTTGTGTTACGGGAGAGGCCGGTCCTTTGGAGGCCCAGAATGGTTGGGAGGTATGGTCATTTCCATCCTCATTCCGAGTTATAAATATAGGTTGGGGCCTAGTACGCTGTCGTGCCAAGCGCAACCACCTCCCGATGATCCACATTCCTGACACCAACTCCTTGGTGAAACATAGCTATCCTCACCAGGATCAAAGGTAAGTGACTTACCGGGCGTGAGTGAGGTACCTTGTTTTTCTTGGGGGCTTCCTTAATTTGTGTATTTTTTTTCATGCCACCATCGATGAGCCATCTCTCCGATTTTTATATCTTTTGTGACGCATCGGCATTGCCCTTGAATGGCCATCCAGGATGACATATTAAACACCAAAAGGGAACCCCAATAATCTACTCTCTACATGTCGTTGCTCCCAAATCAAATCAACATCGCCAGGTAGTCTTCCCACGTTTACCTCAACAAGTAGCCGGAGCTATGCGCTTATCCGATGCCCCAATGATGCAAGGATCAATGTATTTAGTTCTAGGTAGATCTCCTGTGTTCATGATTTTCATCTCTAAATTCCGAGGAGGAAGATTCGGTAATTTTACCCGGATAACCTTTTTTTGGCACCTCCATAACTAGGTAAAAACCTAAGTGCAGTGGACCATATGTATAAATATTTTCCCATGGACCCATGTTATTTTGTATAATCTTTGCGATGTCTTCCTCTTTAATGAAATGTGTGCTGAACCATTTGTTCTTTCATAGGTGGTATCAATGCTCGGGTTTTCCAATTTTTGTACCTTGTTAATATTCCGTCCTTCCCATCATCGAACATCGATCGTCCTATTAGATCTCTCTCTCTTTGGTATTGACCTACCTTTCTGCGAATCCTCGTGTTCCATATATGTACCTCCTTTATCGTCATGCCTCCTTTGAAACAACGTTCCTTATGTTTCTTCCCCACCGCAACCATATTAAATGCACGACCAACAAACAACATTCAGTGACATGAGTGCAAGAGAGAGCAACCAGAGGAGGTGACATCTTATATAACGGCCTATCGAAACAATTCCTCGAGGATAAGGAAAAGACATTTGCAAAAGTTTTACAACCCACGGAATGTGGAGATAGCAGCAAGTTGTAATGTTTTTTATTTTACGCATTATGTTTTAAATTAACTTTGGGTTAATTTTATTTACCGCGGTACATTTCATTTTAACTTTGGTTATTTATATTTTGACATATATATTATAAATATGAAATATTTACGATATATATATATATATATATATATATATATATATATATATATATATATATCTGTGTGTGTGTTTATGTGTGTGTGTGTGTAATATAATATGCCATGTGTGCATTGTATTTGAGTGCATTTTGTTTTGAGAGAGCTCGAAGGCTGAAGAATAGAAAAATATAGAGAGGAAGCTGAGTTAAATAGAATTTTAGAAGAACGTTGTGTGCGGCCTTATGCTAGAAGTTGAAGAAGAAGCTGTGTTTGTGGGAGCGAAGGTTTTTTTAGCGAATCTGAACTTGATTCTAAAAAGAAATTTCATTTCTAACGAGTTTTTGTTTTAATAAGAATAGAAGTATTTATTTCATCTCTCATCACAATTTTACTTTATCTGTGTTGAAGTTGAGGAATTATTTGTATTCCTCTATGTGTTAGGGTGTTCAGAAATTCGTATGTAAGTAGCGAAGTTAATCTAGGCACTCGGTGAACGAAGCGAGAGATCGCTCTTCATTTGCGAGAATTTGGAAGAAGGTTGTTGAAGTAGATTTCTCCGGAGAGAAAGTTTTTGTTTACAGCTCGAAAAGTTTTGATTATTTTTTCTTTTTACACAATCAATAAATTTAACATTTCCATAGTTACGATGGCGACGGCGAGGCACTAGCACAGCGAATCCCAAAATTCCACGGTTTAATGAGAAGAATCATGAATATTGGGAAATCTCGTCAAGGCCACAGTTTGCTTCACAAGACATATGGGGGCTAGTTGAGAATGGCTACCCAAAACAGTGACGAACGTTGGGCTGCAGTGTGTGAAATGAGAGAAGTTTGTTAAGAGATATTAGGAAGGACTCCAAAGCCCTCATCTGTCTCTTTTAGATGGGTGTCACGAGAGTATTTTCCCAAGGATTAGAGTAGCAACAAAGTCTAAGGATGTGTGGGATATTCTCAAACAACCTATCAAGGCATGGAGAAGGTGAAGACGATTAAAGGCACCAAATGTTGAGGAGATTTTGAAACTCTACGTAGGAAATATTACGACACCATAGACTCATTCTTGTATGTTATTGGATTGATTGTCCTGAATAATGTCTCATGGAGATAAATTTGAAGAAATAAGGATAGTGAAGAAAATCTTGAGAATTCTACCATAAGATTTGATGCTAGTAGTGGCAATATAAGAGACAAAGGATCTTTCATTATTTACGAGTGGATGAGCTTAGTGTCACGATGTCTCATGAACAGTTGAACGGAGAACGGTCCTCATTGTGTAATGGCTTTCAGATGCCAAATGTTTAGGCAGGCGAGAGGTCAAGGTAGAGCAAACAACATAGGAGGAGGCGAGAAGCCAAAACGGAAGGAAGGAAAACATGCCTACAAGTTCGAGTGGAAGGAAATGACCAATCGAACCGAATGAAGGCTCAAGCCAACATCGAAGCTCATGGAAAAAGGTATGATAAATCCCAAGTCCAATGTCATTATTGCAAGAAATATGGGCACTATGCTGATGAATTTAGGAAAAAGAAGCTGACATAGAATAATAGAGCGGAGATACTAATTTTACAAAAGAAGAAAAGAACAGGAAAGAGAATGTATCACATTAACATGTAATGTAGCACAAGATAGACGAGATGATGTATGGTTCTTATATTCATATTAGTAACCATGGTAAAACATAGCAATGTTTTCCAATCTTGATGAAAATGTTAAATACGAAGTAACAACAAGAGCGTGTGAGATTAACCACATTTGGAAACATAGCAATATTTTTCCAATCTTGATAATGTTAAATGCGAGTAACAACAAATCGATAGTAAGATCTTTTCAAGGGAAAAGGCAGAGAGGTAAATAAATAAAAGTGAAACAAAATTTTGTGAGTATATATACAGCACTGAAATGTATCTTTGCAGGAATTCAGAATGACTCATAACAAGGCCAATACATTCTTTAAAATATGCTGATATGGACTTTACCTCAGCAGAAAATCATACAGAGTTACAATGACAGCATTGGATGTTTTATAATGAATGTTTCTTGAAGAAGAATACATGTATTTATAATATATGAAGAGTCACTGAAAAATTAGATAAACTAATTCTGTACCAATATTTGAATCTCATTTAGAGCACTTGAAATTTGTGCTGGGGAAGAGAATATTTAAAAGATTCTACATTGATTAAACAAATGACACTGTGAGGGACACTCTCTTTTGACAATAACTAAAAACTCTAAGCAGAAGAACATAAAGACAGACACATAAGTGTATTAGTTGCATGGACTAATTGTGTAATCTGTTTGAAGAGTCATGTCTTTGACATTCTTGATGATTACATAAAAGTGGCGGTGTGTTAAATGAAGAGTGATGTGAAACCAGGTCGCCCATTAAAATATGTACAGGAAAGTGATGACACTACCTCAAAGTGCTAAAGCTAATGATGGATATTCTATCTACAAAGGTTCCCTCCGTTTATATGGGAAGGTAAGCATGCTAACCATTTACAGAATTTTACCTATTAAACGGTGGTAGAAGAATGGGACCATCAGCGGTTTGTGGTGGGATTATATATGAAGAAACATACAAATGAGTATTGATTTGAAGTTATTGATTATTACGGTATATCTTGAATGGTGCTCATACGGAATGTCATAGTCGAGTTCAAAAACGTAGGTGGAAAAAATGAGTTCTATCACATGAATTTTTGGATATAGTGAAACTATACACTTGTCAGGATGAATTCGATAAGAAGCAGCGATAAGGAAGTATCTTTATTGAATCTGATGATGAGATCAAGACATACAAACTCTATAATCCATTACTAGGAAAATTAATAATAAGCGAATGGCGTTTATTGAGAGAAATATGGGATATTTAATAATGAATATGAGAGACATGTACTGTCTCATACAGAGAGGAAGGATAAACGGAAAATAATCCCTCACATGGTGGCTCCCTCTCCCTTACCACAACCTATTAATGCCTACAAGGCGGAACTAGGTTCTTGGAGATCAAGTGCTTCTCAAGCCTGAGACGGAGGCTCTCAGGTTGAGTGGACTCAAGTACACAGAAGACAAGTTAATTTGGGTAAATCTTGCGGAACTGGGAGGAAATTAAATGGAGTGTGCTAGTCTAAACTCTATGTTGCTTTATGTATGTAGTGGTGCAGTGACCCAAATTATTTTGGAGAACATAAGGAAGAATGATTGACCATTAGATGAAGAAGTTAGTTATGAAAAAAAGTGATACAATTCAAGTGATTTCTAGAAACAAGATTATTGATAAAATGGTCCTATGAATTAGAGTAATCGTGGAAAAACAGAATGAAGAAACAGAGCAGACCTCATTTAACGACGACAAACGCAGGAGGAGCTATGAAAAAACCATTACAGTTCAAGGATGAAATAGTAAGTTAATTATTGTCCATATGACACAACAAAATGGAAGGTTATAGAGATGGATATGAAATGCACGTTACGGATGACGATATTGAAAAGAAAGTTATGTTAAAAAACTCAGACTCAATTGAAAACTAGAGGCACAAGTGTACAGGTGAAGAAAAATTTTATAGATAAAAACAAACTTGAGGGTATATAGTACAACAGGATGAATGCCTTGATTGAAAATGATTTGAAAATACGATGAAGACTACACTCTACATAAAAAATAATTTATTGAGATTATTATTATTGTTTTATATGTAGATGATTTAATGCGCTCTAATTAGTTTCTCTCATTGTTGATTTAAAAAAAGATATGAAAAGTGAGTGAAATAATTTGATGACCTGAGATATTTCTTGGAATAAAGTAGAAGAAAAATAAAAATGGAGATTTTATTTCCAAGCAAAATGTTGAAGAAGTGTTGAAAATATTCAACATGAGGCAATGAGCGATTGTAACTCCAAGTATCATGGGTTAAACTTTGAAGCAAAAAATCACGACGAGAATGTCGATCAGGCATTATATAGCTATAGTTAGTATAACCTCATGTATTTTATTGCAACTAGGCCATATATTATGTATGTTGTAATTTTAATTTCAAAATTCATGGAAACACCAGACTCATTGGTAGGTAGCCAAGATGATTCTAAAGATATGTAGATGGAACGAAGGGTATGGTATTTTATACTCCTCATCTGAAAATTTTTTAAATTGATTGGTTACAGCGGCAGGTATTAATTTGGAAATTGAATGTGAGGAAGATCACATCTAGATATGTGTTTAGTTTGGGATGGGGAGACATTTCATGGGCTTCACAGAAGCGACCAATGAATTCTTTATCGATAGCGAGTAGAATGCGGCTTGTGACCATGAGTAGCAACATACCCAGCGGTATGGACGAGAAGAATGCTCGAGAGATTGTATGTGAACGGACAAGGGAATGACAATTTATTGTGATAACAACTCGGCGATAGATTTATCAAAAAATCATCTCTTTATAAGAGAACAAAGCATATTGATGCAAAATTTCATTTTATAAAAGATGGTGTGTGATAAGATTAACATGACAGCACAACGAGAAAGAAGAACGTTTTAGCATATTAATTATATAAAGAAATTAATGAGAAGAGTTTTAACTATCTCGAAATGCATGAGTATGCAAGAAGACATCGATTGTAATTAAGGGGGGTATTGAATTTAATTCATACTTCATCATAGGTGACTAAGAATTATTTGATGGGATCAAAGACTACAAACTACAGCAAATTTAATTACGATACGCCCATTCGGAAAGAACGACAATGGCGGTGGAAATCTCTGATTGAGATCTTCTGTGACCATGTATCACTTATCAACGGCCACCTCTGACTTTCAATTCTCCATATGCATTGTACGCTTGACAAAAAACATTCGAGGGCAGCAAGCATGAGATCTGAGAATCAAACCCCAGGAAAGGGTGACATCACCCTCCTCTTGATCAATGAGAAGCAGAGGTCTGCAGGGGGATAAGGGAAAGACCTTTGGCAAAGTTTTGCAACACGGAATGTGAATGTATCAAGTTGTAATGTTTTTTTATTTTCCACATTATGTTTTAGAGTTTTTAACGTTGGAGTTAAATTTTATTTTAATTGCATTGATTTTTAATACCGTTTATTTATTTTGACATATATGTTATAAATATGAAATATTTATAATATATGTGTGTGTGTGTGTGTGTGTGTGTGTGTGTGTGTGTTTGTGTGTAATGTATTATCTTTGTGTGTCTGGAGTGTATTTGGTAATATTTCTATTTTGAGAGAGCCCAAAGGTGAAGAATAGAAAAAAATAGAGAAGAGTCGTTAAATCAATTTTAAAAAAACTGTGTGTAGGTAACTTTATATGAGAAGTTGAAGGAAGGCTGTGTTTTGTGCTTGATGAGTTTTTGTGAATCAAAACCGTTCTGAAGGAAAAATTTCATTTGTAACATAGTTTTTGTTTTTAATGAAATAGAAGTATTTATGTATCTCTCATCCACATTATTTTTTATTTTTGTGTGTTGAAGTTGAGGAGTATTTGTATTCCTACGTATTTGAAGTTGAGGAATTATTTTATTCCTCTGTGTGTTCGATATTGTTCGAAATTCCAATAAACACAACTTCTCGGTTCAGGAAGGGTTTTATTTTGCTATAAATTAATTCTTCTATTTTGTTAATTCTTTCGAGGGCCTGGATATTTCCATTTGATTGACATTCTTGGGTTATATAGGTCATGGCATCCTTAATCTATTAGGGTAAGAAACCCCTCTTCATTTATTATATTATTTACTTACGGTCGGCCTTCTAAATTCTATTAATGAGATCTAAAACTTGAAATGAACTAATTCAACTTGGGTTTTTGGTAGGGGATTTTCTTCTGTAGGGTCGATTACGAGTCCTAGCTCTTTCGAGTTTCCTTTGTGCTTACCGAGACTTTTTAGTTATACTCTAGGAGGCCTTATTTAGACTATTATGTTATGTCTTAACCCATAGTTGAAGATTTGTATGGTTGCTTTTAGCCTTACGATGTTTTTGGTATTTGCTAGTATGTTTTTATTGGAGGATTTTTGGCTTGCCAACCTCTCTCTTATGGGAGCTTTGAGCCCATATACCCGAAGGGGTTTTTTCCTTTTCTTTATGGTGTATGCCTCCACCACTGCAAAGAATACGTATGGAAATGACACTGCAAATTTTACACTCGTATTGTTTCGATATTATTATAACTCTACGTTAATTTTCTTATGTTTGAAATGAAACTTGTAACTTGGTTGTATACAACAACACATTACAGGTTTTCAGGACAATTAAACATTACTATAAGTTTAGGACAATTATTTGGTTTACCATTTTCATATGAGATTTTTTTAAGTTTTTCTTCATTATATTATGTTTAGTGTGTTATCCATTCATTCCCTTTTGTATTTATTCGGTACCATTGAGACTTAAAATCACATCATGGAATTCATATGATGACTTAGGCTATACTTGGAATATTATATGCAGATTCAACAGTCTTAGTCACCAATTTTTGCAACATTACTCCTCAATTATGCTTCCTCATGTGTTGCCTTTTTGGGGTTCATATCCCTTCTTCCACCTAATTATGATTATTTTGCCTATGGAATCATTTCCCCCTTTTTCTCAACCTTTTCGGTCCCATTCTCTCTTAGTGCGGTTATCTTGACATGGGCTTTGTAAACAAAAATTTATTCTAGTCATTGTTTAATCAAGCTTAGTTGTGTCCATAGGAGTCGTATTTGAGGTATTAATACATGGTAACATTAACTAATGGCATGTTTCTTTTTCCTTATCAAGGCGGAGGCCTTTTACTTTTTCTAATGTTCTCTAACATTTTCTTTCCTTAATTTAAATTATAAATATGATGCATATACCTCACTTATCTTGCTTAGCTATATTCATTTTTATCATCTTTTTACAACCCGCCACCTATTTCTCGAGAATATTAGGACAACGTAATTTATACATATATATTATACCTATTAGTTATCGTCTGTACCTAACAAACATATATACGGGTAAAAATATTCTTGAGTTGTCCTTTTTAATCAAACCAACAAGATCTGAATTAGAGTTCCCATTAGGAAGAATAGCTATTGAGGATTATGCTCTGATAAATATTAACAAAATTTAGTCGAAGTTTCTAATTTCAATGGGGGATGCATCTTCAAGATAGAATGTGAATGAGAGAAAATACCATGATAAATATTGGAAAAAAACATAATATGGCTAAGAGCTGTAATTCAATTAATTTATCTTTAATTTTTTTAATTAAAATAAAATAATATAATATTATTATAATTTATTATTAATTAATGATTTGAAAATAATTAATATTGTGTAATATTTTTATTCTAAATCACTACTTCAATAATGATTATGGAGTCAATAAATAATAATAATAATTAATAATCTCATTAAAAATTTCTCTATTATATAAATAATAATTAATTTAATAATAATAATAATGAATATTATTATTATTAAAATTTTTTTATCAATTTAATTTAAAAAAAAAAAAAATTATATAATTAATCTTTGAAATAACTCAATTCTATAAGTCATTCTTTCTAATTAATAAAATTAATATAAGTATTTCGATGAAATCATTCTAAATTTTTATTATTAATAAAATTATAGTCAATATTAATATTAATTAGTAATTTTTATTAATTAATATCAATAATTTTTACTATGATACTAATGATTTTTCGATATAAATTAATTAATATTACTTATATCATTTATAATATTAACGAAATAATCTAATTTTAATTTAATCTAATTTAATTATAATTTAAAAGTATTTATTAATAAAAACTATTAATTCATTAACTAATAATTTTATAAATAAATATTAATAAATTAAATTATATTAATTTTTTGTCTAATAATGAATATTGGTTAAAAATTATTAAGTAATTAATTTTATTATTGATACTTATTTATAAATGAGATTTAGGTTAAAATATTAATTAATTTTGTTGTCATATATCTAGATGAGCGCTTTAATCTCATTATCATTTAAAAGTCAATTTTGTTATTAAATACTATACTTGGGAGGTGGGTAGCGAAGCAAATTTGGGTGATTAGAGGTAGCCAACTTTCATGCATTCTCCCTCATCTACTATTGGGATTGTAGAGGATGCTATGATATCTGAAGTTATCTATTTTCTTGTGGTATTTCCCTCTACGATGAATTTTTCATCTTCTAAACATACCGAATGTTTCATCTTTGAAGAGTTCTGCAAGTTAGAAGTACCTGATCTTTCATTATTTATATTAGTTTTACATTCTTTGATCTTATCTACAAGGAACGTCCGGTTTCCCAATATACTTCTCTGCAGATAGTGATCCTCAAGCTCACCTAGTACCTTGATGGTGTCATCTTGCTTCTAACTACATATTAAGTCTTATTATTCTGGTTGCTCATTATCACGTCCACATGTCCTTCTTTCCTAGACCTAACGATCTTATCTATAACTCCTTGGATGTATGTTAGGAAAACCCTACATTCCTATTCTATAGTTCACAGTCACTTCACTGAGAAAATTTGAATCCTCATCTCTTCTTATGGTTTCTTAATATCTCTTTCTTCTCCATATTTAAATATAGAGTTCAAGTGATTGATCTCATTTTAAGTGCTGAAATCAAATACCGTGAAAATTAAATAAAGCAGAGTATTCGACAGCAACGTTTTTAGGCTGGATGATGGTAGGGTTCACATGAGATAGCTGTCGGCGTGATCATCTTCCAAACACCTAGTGCCTAAGGGTACACATCTCCCCTCCTAGTAACCCGGGACATCCAAAAACATAATGCTCATTTTATCAACCTCCATATTGGCATTTAAACATATGATGAAATATGAACAGGTGATTAAAAAAACTTTCAATTCTCTTTTCCATGAGTCCATTTTATGTTTCTTTCATCAAAAAATGTCCACTGTATTTGGTTTTCGGGGGAAAGCCAAGGGCCTTATTTTCAAAGTACTCATTTATAGCTTATGACTGGGTGAGGAGATCACACATTGCGACACCATAAAATTTCTCATAGTATTGTTATATTTGAAGCTAAAAAAGGTGGATAGTATACAAGTTTATCAATATTAGCTATTTCGGGATCAATCACTTCTTTTATAACTTGAATAGCCTCATCTGAGGATTTTGGTAAATAATGATACTACATCAAAAGTGCAAAATATCTGTCATCCTCTACCTCTCATTATTGATAAATTCTGGAATCATTAGAGTCTTTAATGAAGGAGTGGTGTTTCCTTGAGCTTAGAATCTTGGCAACATATTCGTCAATTCGTGGAAGTCAGAGCCCCTATGGTGTTTACTATATAGGTCTCCTTAGAACACATCTTCCTTGTGAATTTTGGTAATCCATAAATTCTAGGATGACCTCCTGAGGAGGGGATCAACTTATTTTTAAGATTATCATCCGGACTAGACTCCTTGATAGCCTTTTTGACATCTTTTATGTAGACTTCTAGGATTAGAGTTAATATTTTTATAGCTGCTACAACTATGAAGTTGATTTGTTTTGTTTATATAATCTTCCTTGTCTAAAACTACAACAAATCCTCCTTTATCTGCTTTAAGAACCGAAAATTTTATCATTAGGCTAAAAGAAGGGATTTAGAGTAGGCTAAGCTCTGTGCTTAGATTACCCTTAGGGGGTCTTTCATTCCTCATTATAATACCACATTCTTCCCTTAATGCATCCATGTCCTTGAGATAAACCCGAAATCCCACATCTATAAATCACATGAGATGATGCTTTCCTTAGGAATGTATCTCGGATCGATAGCAAATCCAAGTCCTTTTCTTTGAGAATTCTGATGGGCTATGGATTCAAATTAATACGGAACCATTAACCAATTTTTTTCCTAGGTCCATTAAACATTAGGTTGCTCAACTACAACTTAATTCATTATAGACACAAGTTTGCTGAGTAATATGAGGTTTCTTCCTTCTTCGATTTCCATAAGATGAGGGCTTACATAATCTATAATGTTGGAAAATTATTATAATTAACGTTGCAATATATTCCAAGGTTTTTGTTAACACCATTATTATCGATGATGTCAACCTCACCTATGACCTTTGACGATGTTTGTGAAGGTTTCAAATTGAAGACACTTACCCAATTATCTTCCAACAGCCCCAAGGACAGCAATTAGATTTTGAGACTACCAAACCTTTTTGTAGGATGAAGTGTCATTTCTATTATCACCAATTCATATTCACTATAAATTATCATTCTATTATAATTACTGGCTTTTATTGGTGAGTTGCTAGGTTTTTTATTTGTTAACATGATATTCTTCTTCGATGCCTAGGTGTTATACTATCTGATGCACTTCTCTTATCTTGGGGCTCCACTGGGCAATACGCCGAACATCCATTAAATATTTAAATTCTGCTATAATTTCCCTGTGATAATATATTTCATATCAATTATAAAATACATTGAAGCCTAGGACAACCGTGCTTATTAGTACTCACTGCAAAGTGATCCTCCAGATGATTAACTCATTACCTAACTCCTTGAGCACTCTAACCATGCCGGCGTTAACACCATCGGTACGTTATTTTGATCGCTAAACAACGAGATATCTTACGAACGCTCTCCCTACCTCCCTCAATAGAAAGGAATCCATTGCTAATTAATCGTGCGTTGATATGCCCTCTTGCTTTACTATAGAGAACCCCCTACGACCTTTAATCCTTCATGACACCATGGATGTTGGAGTGCTGCGATAGCCAAGGAACTAGAAGGCTCCATCATGTAATGCATTCTTACCTAGTTTTGAAAATCATGAATTCTCAGTATGTTGCTCCAAAAATATTCAGGAAGGTAACAACACGAAGGAGTTCTAACCTTCAATCCTACTTCAAATTGTGACTTGTCTGCGACTCGTTCTGCGCAAGGTGTGTGTGTATATATATGATAGCCTCGAGCACGTTGTTTGGACTACCTCACAAGGATCTTCATTTGTTAATAATGCACACGATGCTGTGGCATATCTCCGACATCGAGACACTTACGAGCTGATTATATACTCCAAAAGGTGCGGAATCTACCTAAATCGATTTCACCATTGCCAAAAATACTCCTTAATTGTGTCGGGCTTGCTCTAAGTGCCTAGCGAGGAGGCTACTAGAATCATTCTTGGCAACACTCTTTATTAGCTTTAAAAGCTTCCTAGATTTCCTATCCTATGAAATGTTTGTTCTTTCCTTTGAGCTTTGAGTGCAACCCTCGCATCGATGGCTATACATAACTCCTTAGAAATGAAGTTAGCTAGTTTTAAGTGTGCGAAGGTTTGAACATACCATTCTATCTAATATGGCGCAAGTCCTTATTATTTCTCCCCGGATTAAGTTAAAAATTAATTTTTTAAAAAATGTTTTCGTATCTTCGGAAGTAAAAAAATTTCCTTAATGCGTGAAAATGATGGAATAAGGTTGTTTTCATGGCATTTTTTAAGAAAATTGTAGTTCTACGGCCCCTCCCTCTCAATCTCCATTCTAGAAATTTCCGAGAGAAAATATTTTTCCAAGTATCCCTCCCATAAAGGAATTTATTATGGTTTTTTTTCCATCATAATTACAATTTTATTATTTCATCTTTATATGTGTGTGTGTGTGTGTGTGTGTGTGTGTGTGTGTGTGTGTGTGTGTGTGTGTAATTATACTAAATTTTCCATGAGGTTTAGCATTTACTCTGTCGCCTTATTGTATCAGCATAACCAAGCCTTTGGAAGTCATCACCCGCTTGAAATTATTAGTTATTTAAACTAATCGACCATCTATAAATAATTCTAAAATATAGTGTGGTGAGCCTATAAGTCACAAAATTCTTGAGTCTGTGCCACTAAAACTTAAAATCACTAGCTTCCTTTCCCACGTTTAGGACCATTTTATTCCTAACCAAAGTTTGATATTTCGACCTAGTTAGCTTACTCACTTTACATTTGATAAATTATGATGTAATGCGGATCTTTATTCCATCTTATATGTGTCCCAACTTCTAACTCTATTTCGCTATTCATTGGATAGGTATATCGTATCCGGCAATTCTACTATATCTCGCATCCATATGACTACGCAATCCTCCATGTTGAGAGTTTGCGCTAATTGTTTTACTACAATAAAAATTGTCTCCCTGTGACTTTCTTTTAATAGACCCGTTTTTGTACAAAAATTTCATTAATTCATGTATCAGTTTTGATTTCATGAAATTTATATCATCCAATATGGTTATATTGGACTTATTTATACCAGGGTATACTATTAACTTTCTCATTTTATCCTTGAATATCATCACTTGTGATATTTACTATATTAATGAAATAATTCCAATCATTATAACTAATCACCCATAATTGAATCATATTTTACATACATTTGGTAATCATAGGCATCTCATATGTCCATTCAAATTAGGCAGGAGTTATCCTTACACATTCTCAACTAACTTCCTTGGGGTGCATCAATTATTTTCTATATGTATTACAAGGTTGTTGATTAATTTTTTTTATCTATTTTGTAGTTTAAAACATACAATGTGTTCAACATGTTGATTGTTTTTAAATGTTACTATATCTTTCCATATGTATATAAGATTCAAAATTTAAAATATCACAAAAAAAATTCTTCACTTCTTATCGACTTGATTTTATAAGTTGTGTATTGAAATGATACTTAATAAAAAAGAATTTCTGAGTTAATAGGTATTAGTCTTATATATAATCAAATATTCCTCAAGATGATCATCAATATTCATCTTCTATCATAGACAAAATAATTGATAATAATTTTCTTAGTTATCACTCATTACCAAATAAAAGTTTATGATAGTTGCTACATTTTTCCCTTGATAGGTCATAGTGTTGAACCATTCGGCTCTCATACCACTTGTAACATCACCGGATTTTTACATTATATGAATTACAACACCCATGGTAAATTTTTGCGGTAATAAATTTTATGTATTCACTTATTGGCCATGCCATGTTTCTAAATTATTAATTATTCTATGGATATCAATGAGTCAACTATTCAAAACTTTGAGCACTTATTGCTCTAAACATCGGAAACTGTTATGGTGACAATTAATTCTCTTGGAACTAATTATAGTGATTATAACTAAAGTATATTTTTTTAACTACTAACCCTAACCGGGGGGTTCCCATAACTCAAAAGTATCTATATTTTTTTCCTCGATATAGTTTTCATCCTTCTTGAATTGTGGGATGCCACTTGAATAGTTACGATCTAGTATGATAAGATCTATGACTCAAGAAGACTCTGGGTACGTTAGAGAAATACTCATTCACCCCATTACCTCAGGTTTGAATCTCCTTGTGACTTACGTCGATTGGGAGAAGTGGCCTTGTAAGTGGAATGAGGTTTTGAGGTTGAAAAATATTTTTCGGTGGCAGCTCGCCTCCAAAACGAATGTCCGATTCTTTGTGACTAGGTAAACCCTTTCCTAACCCTTTTTTTATTGTTTTCGAGTCTTTTCGGTATTTTTAGTATGGTTTCTAACGATATAACGAAGGTATTCTTGCGAGATTTCCCCGCTCGATTGTCGGTAATGTCTTGTACATTTCATAAAGTCGGCTTCGTAGTTTAGGAAGGGTTTTCTTGCTTCCATCGGTTTATTATTATATTCTATTAATTCCTTCAAGGATATAGGATAAATCCATTTAATTGATGTTCCTAGGTTATATAGGTCATGAAATCAACCAATATATCAGGTAAGAAACCCTCTTTATTTATTATATGATTACCTAGTGTACTTCTAAATTCTATTATTGAGATCTACAACTCTAAATGAACTAATTCAATTTGTGCTTTGTTCGGGTAATTTGATTATGATATAAATTTGATTACAATCATCCCTCTTTCGATATCCTTCATGATTACGGATGCTTTTTGGACTTTCCGGATACTTATTTCAAGCTCTTGTGTTATGTATTAATCCACGGTTGGAAAGTTTCCCCATGGTTACTTTTAGCCTTACCATGTTTTTTGGTATTTGCTAGTATGTTTTCCTTTGATGGTTTTTGGCTTGCCAATGTCCTATTTTGGAGGTTTGAGCCCTTATACCTGGGGGTTTTTTTCCTTGTCTTTATGGTGTAATTCCTTTCACATAAGGAATGTGCGAGGAACTATTTCACAAATTGTACACTCATATTGTTTCGATATAAATGTTATAACTTTGCGCTAATTTTCTTTTCTTTGATGGGTAACTTGGACATGGTTAGTTTGTATGTTATATTTTTCTTTAATTTCCATTATGTATCATACGCTAAGTTACATTTATATTTCTTGTAAATTTATGGAAAATAAAGTTAAAGGGTTTTGAGGTGTTCTTTCATTTGTTTTTCGTCTAAGATTTATCTATATGCATGCATAATAATGATTCTTTATTCATCATAATTTCTATACACTAAAATAATAATAAATTAATTAAAATTAAATTCATGATATCCTCTTAACTCGGTATTATGTATAATATATTCATATGGATGCATGATACGGTTAAATTTCCCTTAGTTTGTAACAACTCTACTTACGAGGAAAAAAATTATATTTATAAACTTTATGCTACTTTGTCATCTACGGAATTTATTTAATTTTTTCATGCTATCTTCTGACACATGTGCACTTTACGTCATTAAAAATTTCTTTAACGACATCATTGTGTGTGAACCGAATAAAACTATATTGTCAATGATCATGTGGACAACCTTGGTCCACCATTTCTCTTTCGGTTTGGATTGTCCTTGTTGACATTTCTTCACTCTACACATACAAATTTATATGTGCTTATTTTACTATTCATTTCCATCTTAATAACATCATGCCTTTACTGAATTTATTAAGATAATAACTTTAATAATTATCCTACTAAAGTTATTTATTAGAATATATGTATATATATATATATATATATTCTAGCCTTACTCTCCATACTCTTACTCATACATCCCACTTATCAAACGCTTTTTTAAAATTATTTTAATTTAATTTTGTAAGATTAATAACGTAGGCTATATATCCACATATGGACCTAGAATTTAGTCCAACGAATAATCTATGAAATGTAACTATTATAACATTCTTGGCTATCTTTGATAATGAATATCCTACTTCATTCTGTTGATTTAGATTACAAAACCTTAGAGCATTATTCGAATTACATTTTAAAACTTTGAACTTAGCATTAATTAGAATATATACACGTTAAAAGTATAAATGTATTACTTATGTAATGTCCCTAGTTTATATACTTTATAGACATTTGAACGAGTCTTAAAGAGAGAGATGCAGTGAACCCCGAAGGAAAACAATTGTGTGGATTTATTTTATTATTTTATTTTTAATAAAAAATAAAATGGAAATTAAGTAGTCACAAAGACTAGATTATGATTAGATATCTAGAAACCAAATCCATGAGGATGGATAAGTTCATAAGACTTTCCAGTCCTCCAAAAATCCTTGGAGGAAATAAATTAAATATAAAAAATTAGATTGGATATAAAAATCTAAAAAAAGCTACCTCAATAAAGAGGAAATTACTAGGAAGAGGTGGAATAAAGATGAAAAGGAAAATCTAGCTTTGAAAGTACTTTGTGGAAGAAGCAATCTGAGCACGAAAGGAAAACAACATCTTGATTAGCTAAGGACGCATTTAAGGAAACGGTATTTGAGTGGGAAGAAGTAAACCTTGGCTTGATTCAAGATAAATGAGGACATCTATTCTGGGAGGATTTGATCTCTACTCGGAGGGGGTTGTGGAGAAGAAACTCAAAAGGTTAGATTGGAACATAGTCTGTAGGTGGTATGCACGAAGCTAATTTCAATTAACCCAGAAATGTAGTGTTGCTATGCTTATTATGTTTATTATGATGAAGAAAAAGTGTAGAGATGCATTGGTTAAATGCGATTTCTAGAGTAGTTATACATTTAATACAGTACTATAATAAAAATAGTGATCCATTTTATGGTTGTACGAGAGAAATAATCGTGAATACCAACTCTCGAAAGTCTAACATGGTTGAAGGTTTAGATGCGAGGTTAGGTGACTCGTAGAAAATTATTCTTGAATAATATTATTCTAGTATTATTTTATAAACGAGTAACTTTGATTAAGAAATAATATAGAATAAAAATCGTATGTATGGCTTGATGCGAACATAATATTGTTAATAAAATTTATATGCGGTAGCATAATGGGGGAAATGATTTATTAAGCGAGAAATACTACATAGAAAAGGAAAACTATATGTTTAGTATGAATACGAGAATTTAGTATTGTAAGTGAAATAATATTTTGTAAATAAAGTACACTATAGAATTTACTGCAACTTTCATTAAAGAAGAAAATTTTCTTTCCATATAGTACATAATTACATCATTATAAATGTTAAATTCTGGAATTTTACGGTTAGAAGATAATTTTTATAACAAAATTTTACAAAGAGGAAATTTATGTTTATAGAACTAAAAATTCTCTCGGAGGCTATGCGAGATTTTCCATATCGGGGTACAATGGGTAACTCGGCAAACTTGGATAAAAATAGTCCACATATTACGATCGAATAGAAAATATTATTATATGTATACCAATCAGTAGGTGAGATATATATATACATGTAAAAGTACCGAATCATAATTTTAGATTCTGGATTTAAGGATTGTAGAAACAACGGTAAATGAAAGAATAGATTTAAAATATAAAAGAAGTTAAACTATTACCTTATGGAAGGGAGTTAAGATGTTATGTACGTAGTCATAAAGAGACGTAATTAGTTAGAAGTACGCCTTTATTACATATAATTCAAAAATAATAAATGGAAAGTTGTGACGAATCTCAAAGTATTAATAGTACATATGTATATATATTATATTTGAGAGAATAAAGTCCATTCATATACATGATAATAAACATAAAAACGTTTTACTTTATTCGGACATAAGTAAAACTAAATTCACATGGAATTGCAACCACATACGTGCATTGAATGCTGAACCAAGAGCCATCATTAAGAACAACAAAATAGAGGTGAAATTGTGGAGAGAACACGCCTATAAATTGAGATTTTCATGTAGAGAGAGAATGAAAATTTCAAACTAGAAAATCTAAGACGGGATTCTAATGCGCGGCCCAGCAGTGGGTATTTTAGAGTATTCGATTAAGGAACCGATAATGAGAACTCATTTACAAAAAAAAGGCTACGAAAAAACCGGTCCTAGTAACATAACAGTTTAAAAGAGAGAAAGGGGAATATGAAATTACACCTTAGGTGTATATACTCTCTTCGTTTTAAAGATGATGAGGCTTCAGTTGTTCATCTGCATTGAAACTGTATTGTCAAAGTATACCTCACAGTATTCTACACCTAATTCAGTGAACACAAACAATATTTTAACATTCAATAAGGCTCTTCATTCTCGTAAGCATATTACGATACAACACAAATGGGAATGTCTGAGCAGGACTTAAAATACCACTACGATAATAGAATCTCAAAATTATGACAGTGTTAAAATTGAATAAAGTGTCAAATACTAACTTCTATGAAGCTGAAAAACACAAAATTTTAATATTATAATAAAAAAGTACGGATGGACAATATAACCGAATCATCAAGGCCTCGCCAATAGCTATAGTGAAACTTTGAATGTCCTACGTATTCTACAATTATCGTAATATTAATTAAAATAAGGCACATTAGCCGGAATGTGGACGAGTAACCAAATACGAGTTCGAATTCATAAAGATACGATAACTCTACTTACATGACACCATGGAAAAGTGAAACTCCATCCATTTCGATTACGAGTCGAGAGACATAAAAATTACTTAAGGGAATAAAATAAATTTTATAACCGGTGGAATAAAAAAATCAACGAAGATAAGATACAATTAAAACCACAAAAATAGGGATGTATTACCTGGACGGCGAAGGTAGTCTCTACATGTAAAATGTCATTTCCTCTTCGGCCCACATTCGGAGCTAGTCTTTGTCGATGAGTGAACACAAGAATAACGAGAGAAGGATGGAGATCGGGGATGGGTGAGATGAAGTAGAATGGAAAGCGTTAAACAGAGATGAGAAGTGGAAAATGAGCTCGAGTCCAAAGATTGAAACCCTTTATGGAAATTCAAAACCCTAATTAGAAGTAAATATAGACCTTCTGTTGGAAATATGATGCAGAGTGTTGTCCTTGATGGCAACCCACTGAATGAAGATGAAGACATGCGACTGTTGACATGTGTTGTCCTTGATGGCAAACCACCTGATGAAGTTATTCTTGACCTGATGGACTTAATTAAATGATGTAAATCTGATGTGATATGATGTTTGTTAGCAATTTGTGAGTGATGGACTTGGTAAATGATGTAAATCTGATGTGATATGATGTTTGTTAGCAATATGGTGCTGAGTGTTGTCCTTGAATGGAAACTCACTTGATGAAGATGATGGCAACTTACTTGTTGAAGTTATATGATAGAATATGTTCTTGGTCGTAAATCTGATGTATCTACGGTGGTACGAGAGAGAGATGAAGAAAATTCAATCTATAGTAAAAAGAGTATGTCTCAAGGCATACGCGGATATGTCTAAGGAAGTCGCGTATGCACGCGGGAAACAACGTTCAAGTAGCGTATGGGCAAAAGCGCTCATAATTTATTGTTTTGGCTCATGGTATTGTTGGGCTCATGGTATTGAAGGGCTCATGGTATCATTCTAGCTCATGGTATTGAAGGGCTCATGGTATTGTTTTGGCTCATGGTATTGAAAAGGGTAAACCTATATATAAGAAAGAAGAATTTCATTGTACATATATGAGTGTGGGTGCAAGATCTCTAAGCTTGAATGAATACTTCTCTACGGGGAAGTATGTCTGAATGGAAAGGGTTACAATTGAAGGATAAATGCGAATGTATGATGCACAATGATGAAGAAGGGGATCTAGATACGGGGGGGGTATGTATCTACTAGATACGATTATATGGAAAGACGCGTCTGAATTGAGGTGAACATACGTACGAAATGAAAGGGTAAATCTGGTACGAACATACGATACGAAGAAGTATGCTGCTCTAAATGATTGAATATCTATACGCTACTTGGCAACGAGCCGTATATACGCGACCATTTGAATGAAAAGCGTGTATGCGTAATTAAGTTGGTTCTGTAATTTTATCGAAGTATACGGCCAGTTCTTGTGAACTGACCGCGTATATCTGTTGTTTTGTCAGAGTGAAGTAAAAGCGCGTATGCAAACTAGGGTTTCTTTGAAGTACGAGTAAAAATGGTGATCTATTGTTGTATTGCGCTGTCTGTATTCTCTTTTGATGGAGTTATCTTGCACATCTAGGTTTGGTTGTATGATTTAGCTTAAATGTATGAAGAGGGTCAGTTTTGAAAATATATTTCTAAGTATTGTTCTATTGAATTTGTTGGATCAGTGAAAATTGATGAAACGTGGTCAAAGGTGGTGCGAGGTTGTAGCCTTCGGTCGAGTCGACAGCTCCTTCCGGAGTGAGGGTACAGTAAACGAGCGAGGTGTGCTCCTTCCGGTACATTGGCAGTCGGTGTAGCTCCTTCCCGGGAGAGGCGTGGCGAGCGCGGTGGTGTGCACAACGTCTTTGATCTGGCTCTAACGCCGGCACATGTGTTGTAAGATGTTTTCTCTATAATAAAATAATGATGGCTGCTTCACGGCGGTGGTTTCTCCCGACTTGGGTTTCCACCTAAAAATCCTAGTGTTCATGTGTGATGCTTTGTGTGATAGGACTTATTAAATTTCTTCTGCACCGCCTTCTAACGCTTATTGAACATGCGATGAATGAATAATGGAATGATATAAGCAAAGAACTAATGATATATTTAGATCTCTATGTATACGCTAGTTGAATAGAAGGTATCCGCATATATACGCGAGTTTACTAAAGAAAAGTAGTGTATGGGTTTTAAGGAATGAAAAAGGTGAAAAGTTTGAGTATCTGTGTCTTGATTCACCCCCCTCTCGGTATTTTTCCCAACAGATGGTTCCAGAACGGGACAGCACGAAGCTTGGGCTCCCGCTTGAAGGATCCGTCGCAATGGAAATTAGAAGGTAATGTCTATAAAGCCACCTCTATTCAATGGAAGCAATCGATATTTTGGAAAGTACGTACAAAATCATGCTCTGTAAGTCTTGGTGCGGATGTATGGACGATCGTGGAAGAAGGTTATCACGGCAAGTATTCCCTGCGATGCGGCGAGAAAAGGAAGAAGTATGAAACCAATGCCAAAGCGGTAAATGTCTTGCTGGAAAGCATGTACGAATCGAGAATTTGCTAAAGTGATGCGGCTACATTCGGCAAAGAAATATGGGATAAAATCATTCTAAGCTATGAAGGAGATACAAAGGTAAAAAATACCTGAAGCTCGAAACTCTTGAATTGAATATGAAAATTTGAAGATGCATAGTGATGAAAGTGTTGCCGGTTCTTTCTTCGTCTAGATGATGGTATATAATCGAATGAGAAATTTGGGTGAAACCATAAGCGATACTACTGCGGTTGAAAAAGTCTTAGATCCTTGACTTCAAAATTTGACTCTAAAGTCTCTTGCTATTGAAGAAAGGCAAGATGCACCAAACTCTTACTATTTTCAATTACATGGTATTATAACGGCTTTTGAAATGAGATAGGAGGTCCTTCTCAAATCGAGAGAAAGTTGCTTTTAGGTATACGCAAGAGGAAAAGAAAAAGGAAGTTGTGAAAGAATCAGGTTGCATGTCAGATGAAGAAGAAGCAAATTTCGTAAGAAAACTCCAACTAGGAACTAGAGAAGATTCAAAAAGGTAAGCTTCCTTTCAAATGTTTTAGTGTGGAAAAGTTGGTCATTATGCTGCAAAAAATGTCCTTATAAAGGAAAAACTAGTAAGAAGAAATAAGAACCGATCTAGCTCTAGAAAAAGTTACTATACTAATGAAGATAGTGATGGGTCATCTAGTGAGGAAGAATGTGAAGAATATCTTAGACTTCTCATGGCATTTGAACAAAAAGAAGAGAAGGATACTTTTATGGATGCTCTAGAGGAAAATGATTTTCTTGAAGAAAATAATCAACTCAAACTACGCTTAGAGAATTATAAAATTCTCTTAGAAGAACAAAAGATAATCAGAGAGACTATTGAAAAGCAGCTTGAAGAAGCAAAGAAACATATTGAAAAGCCCAGAATGTGAAGTGGTAAGAGTCAAGAAAAGAAGTTGAAAGCAAAGACCTTGAATCTTAGATTTGCTAAAGTCTCGAAACCTTAGATGAGATTATCAAGGTACAAGGTTCTCCTCTTATAAAGACGAGGTCTTGGATATATCGGAAGTCTTCTCAACTTGACACCAAACTATCTAGCGATTCACGAGGTGGTTTACTACATTCGGCCACTCGGCAAGAGAATAAAGGATCTCTACGGGGGCTTGGTTCCTCTAAATCCAAGGAACACTAACGGGATAGCTTTCAAAGACACCTACAACCAACAGGTAAATTCAAATAAAAGATTTCATGATCGCAGAAATTTCTACTTCAATGGCCAATGTTTCTCATGTCACAATTTTGGTCATAAAGTTGTTCAATGTGTTGCATATAAAACCATCATGACAAGAGAAGCAAGAGAGAAAAGGATGAATATTGAACCAAAGAAGAACACCTATAACAAATTTTCTCCTCTTCAAAACGAAGTTGAATGTACTTATTGCAATAAATTTGGTCATGAAGAATCTAAATGCGGGAGCAAGGTCCAGCCAAAAGAACATGTTCCCTCAAGCTCTAAAGTGTGGAAAAAGAAAGAAATAGCAGTTGAAAATTGTGGGATAGCGTTATTTGCATAAGGTGAAGAAAATTAATGGTACATTGATAGTGGGTGCTCAAGACACATGACAGGTGACAAAAGCAAACTTTTTGCATATAATGCTCTAGAAAAGGAAAAGAAAGTTACATTTGGAAATGATACTCCTGCTGTAATTAAAGGAAAAGGGTCAGTGTTTCTAAAAGAAAAGGTGAAAGCTAAAGATTTCATGTATGTGGATGGATTAAGGCATAACCTGTTAAGTGTAAGTCAAATGTGTGATCAAGGAACAGAAGTTGTTTTTAGTTCAAAAGAATGTGTGGTTCGTGATCTTGATACAGGTAAAATTATCATAAAAGGGAAAAGAAATCCAAGCAACCTGTATGTACTGAAAAACTACAAATATCAGTGTTACTTGAGAAAATCTTCAGAAAATTGGCTATGGCATAGAAGGCTGGGGCATCTGAGCTTCTCTCAAATCAACAAAGCAAACAGACTTCAAGCTGTTCGTGATCTTCCCAATATTAATCCACCAGAAAATATCATATGCGAATCTTGTCAAATCGGTAAGCAGACTAGAATACGATTTAATGCCAAAGAAGGATCATCAAGTAAGCCTCTTGAACTCATTCATACTGACTTATGTGGACCTATGAGGAAAAAGTCACTACAAGGGGAAGAATACTACATCTTATTTATTGATGATTACTCTAGAATGTGTTGGATCGGGTTCATGAAACACAAAGATGAAGCATTTGAAAAATTTCAGAGCTTCAAAGCACTGGTTGAAAATGAATTGGATCTAAAAATCAAGTGTCTTAGATCTGATCGAGGTGGAGAATATACATCAAATCAATTCCTTGAATTTTGTGAACAACATGGCATAAAAAGACAGTTCTCTGTAGCTGGCACTCCACAACAAAATGGCGTAGCAGAAAGAATGAATAGAACAATTCAACAAATGGCTAGAGCTATGCTTAATGACACTGGAACACCTGACACTTTCTGGGCAGAAGCAACTCATACAGCAGCAAACATTCACAACAAAGCTCATGTTCGGGTAAACAGTGATAAAACTCCATATGAACTCTGGTATGGCAAATCTCCCACTGTAAAGCATTTTAGAGTTTTTGGAAGCAAATGTTTTATCAAAAATAATGATGAAAAGCTTGGCAAGTTTGAACCTAGATCAGATAAAGGAATATTTCTTGGTTATCCATCTTCAAGCAAAGCATACAGATGTTATAATGAAAGGCTTCGAAAGATTATTGAATGTATTGATGTTGTTATTGATGAGTCGCCTGCAGCCCCTAAAGAAGAAAATCAAACAACAAAAGAAGATGATGGTGACTTATTCCCTTCTACAGTAAACAGAAATGATCTAGACAGTGAATCCAATGAAGAACCTGAAAATGATCTATCTGAAAAAGCTCCATCCAGATACGTTCAAAAGAATCATCCTGAATCTCAAATTTTGGGAGACAAGGAATCAGGTGTACGAACAAGGAGAACACTTGTGGGATATTCTAGTCATCTGGCACTTCTATCCACAATTGAACCACTTAATTTCAATCAAGCTAGCAAAGATGAAAGTTGGAACCAAGCCATGAATGAAGAACTTGATCAAATTGAAAAGAATGACACTTGGGATTTGGTACCAAGACCACATGATAAGAATGTCATTGGAACTAAATGGATTTTCAAGAACAAGTTAAATGAGAATGGGGATGTTGTAAGAAACAAAGCTAGACTGGTTTGCAAAGGGTATACTCAACAAGAAGGTATAGACTTTGAAGAAACTTTTTTTCCTGTAGCTAGACTTGAAGCCATAAGAATGTTTCTTGCTTTTTCAAGTTATCAACAAATCAAAGTTTATCAAATGGATGTTAAATCTGCTTTTCTTAATGGTGATCTAGAAGAAGAAGTATATATAGAACAATCGGAAGGATTCATTTTGGGAAATGATGAAAATCTTGTTTGTAGACTTAAAAAGGCTCTATATGGTCTCAAACAAGCTCCAAGGGCATGGTATTATCGTCTTGACAAATATCTTCATCAACAAGGATTCTCAAAGGGGTCTGCTGATAGCAACTTATACACAAAAATTGAAAATGATAAACTATTGATTGTAGTTGTATATGTTGATGATATCATTTTTGGGAGTAACGAAGAGTCTATGAGTCAAAAATTTGCCTCTGTCATGCAGCAAGAATTTGAAATGTCCTTACTTGGGGAACTAACATTCTTTCTTGCCTTGCAAGTGCATCAATCTGCAGATGGTATATTCCTATCACAAGAAAAATATCTTAAGCAAATTCTAAAGAAGTATGGGATGGAAGAATGCAAACCTGTAAGTACACCAATGATAACCGGATGCAATCTTAGTTCTCATGATGATTCTCCCACGGTGAATCAACCAGAATACAGATCAATGATAGGAAGTCTACTTTATCTCACTGGGACTAGACCAGACATTATGCATGCAGTTGGGATTGTTGGACGATTCCAAGCTAATCCAAAAGAGTCTCACCTTCAGTCTGTTAAAAGAATATTCAAATATCTACAAGGAACTCAAGACTTTGGTCTATGGTATCCAAAGAATGTTGATCTTACTCTTCATGCTTACACTGATGCAGATTGGGCTGGAAGTGTTGATGATCTGAAAAGCACTAGTGGTGGTGCATTCTATATGGGACCCCGGTTAGTATCTTGGTTCAGCAAGAAGCAAAATTCTATTGCCTTATCTACAGCAGAAGCAGAATATGTGGCTGCCGCATCTTGTTGCACTCAACTACTTTGGATGATGCAAACCTTACAAGATTTTCAAATCAAATGTACACCTCCTGTCCCCATTAAGTGTGACAATACAAGTTCCATCAGTATTTCAAAGAATCTTGTTATGCATTCAAAGACCAAGCACATTCCCATCAAGTATCACTTCTTACGTGAACAAGTGCTTGAGCAAAAGGTGAAGTTGGAGTATGTTCCCTCCAAAGAACAAGTTGCTGATATCTTTACCAAACCTCTACCCAGGGAAGCGTTCGAGTATCTAAGACAGAAGCTGGGAGTGTTCTCTACCAGTCAAAAGAACAAATCTGCATAAATTCAGAAGATTAAATAGGATACGTGGTTTTTCTGATGTACAGTCGCGTATATACGCGAGTATACGAACATAAAGTCGCGTATGAATAGTTGCTGACTAATTTTTGGTTGGTGTCAGCATTCTGCAGTACTGATTGGATTTTTCTGGTTATGTTTCTGCCTGACAAAGCATCTGATATGAAGAAGACAAGTACAGGAAGGACAAGTTCAGGGGGAGATGAAGAAATGTGAAAATTTCTATGCTTCACTTTCCATACGCGGGTTCGGTGAACAAAAGTCACGTATACACGCGAGTTCCAGCAGACACAGTCGTGTATGCATTAATGATAAGAGAATTTATATGATAACTGAAGATCTGGAATAGAGGTTCAGGGGGAGCATCAGTCTGCTTTCAAACAGATCATGTAGAGTTTGTTGCTGATGACTTGCTGTTGAAGGTGTTTCAGGTTGCACAAGTTAAGGAGGAGCCTTGGCCATTTGGAAAGAATGCATTGGATGCACATTTTCAAGGGGAGAATGACATTGCTAAGTATAATGCATTGTTGGCATTATGATGGTTCTGAAATATGATCTCCTTCTTGAGTTCTTTTTGGTTTTGATTATGAAAAGTCATTTTTTTTTTTGATGAAAAGGTCTTGTTGAGACCCATGATGTAAAATTGTAATATTCAGTCATGTAAGGACTTGTCAAAATTTTGTAAACCCACTTGGTTGGGTAGCTGAGTCAAATTTTGTAAACCCACTTGGTTGGGTAGCTGAGTTGAAATGTGTAAACCCACTTGGTTGGGTACTTGAGTCTCATATGTAAATCCACTTGGTTGGATATTTGATGTAAGTATGAGTCTTTGGTGATAGGAAATTCATAGAGTCATGTATTCCATTGGAAAATTTGTTTAAAGATTCAGCATGAACTCAGGGGGAGCTTGGTCACTTCAGTATATATCAGATCTGTAGAACGCTTCTTCCACATGAGGAGAAAAGGGGGAGAGTATGTTGGTTTTTGATCCGCCCTTTTCCCTTGATGTCAAAGGGGGAGAGTGACATGGTGTTTGAATGAAGAGAAAGAATGGTGTCAAAAAATGGAGAGAGTGACATGGTGTCATTGTATTCTTAATATACCTATCTGTTGTGGTAACCAAACACCATCGTGGTTGCCATCAAGTCCAAAGGGGGAGATTGTTGGCAATATGATGCAGAGTGTTGTCCTTGATGGCAACCCACTGAATGAAGATGAAGACATGAGAGTGTTGGCATGTGTTGTCCTTGATGGCAATCCACCTGATGAAGTTGTGCTTGATAGAATATGTTCTTGATGAAGTAAATCTGATGTATCTACAGAGAGTACAGAAGGTAATGAAGAAAGGAATTGTAAATCTGATGTGAAATGATGTTAGTTAGCAATATGATGCTGAGTGTTGTCATTGAATGGCAACCCACTTGATGAAGAAGATGGAAACTTACTTGATGAAGTTGTGCTTGATAGAATATGTTCTTGATGAAGTAAATCTGATGTATCTACAGTGAGTACAGAAGGGAATGAAGAAAGAAATTCAGTATGTGCTAGATCTATGATAAAAAGAGTATGTCTCAAGGCATACGCGGATTTTCCTAGGAGAAGTCGCGTATGCATGCGGGAAACAACGTGCCAAGTCGCGTATGGGAAAAAGCGCTCATAAAGTGAAAAACCAGGGGTAACCACCATGGTATTGACCCATTGTATTAGGTAATGATTCGTCTAAATGACCCCGTCCAGGAATACCATCGGAAGTAATGTAGTTTTGGGCTCATGGTATTGTTTTGGCTCATGGTATTGAAAAAGGGGCTCATGGTATTGAAAAAGGGTAAACCTATATAAAGAGAAGAAATTCATTGTGCAAATCATGAGCGTGGGTGCAAGATGTCTGAGCTTGAATGAATACTTCTCTCTGAAGGATATCTGAATGGAAAGGGTTACAGTTGAATGATAGATCTGAATGTATGATGCACCAATGATGAAGAAGGGGATCTAGATTTGAAATGTACTTATATTTGCTAGATCTGTTTATGAAATGATTAGATCCGTGATGAGGCGAACATCTGTCTGAGGTAAAGGGTAAAATCTAAAGTGATGTATCTGTTGTGAAGAATTGCAATGCAATAAAAGTCTGAAGAACCATACGCTAGTTCACCGAAGAGGAAGCGCGTATATACGCGGCTTCGCTGAAGAGAAAGCGCGTATGCGCAATGAAATTAGATCTGTAATATGTACAGAAGTATACGCTGGTTTATGTGAACGGAAGCGCGTATATACGCGACATCGGTGAAAGGAAAGCGCGTATGCAAACTAGGGTTTGCTGAAGTCTGTGGTAAGAAATGTCTGATCTGTTCTGCTGGTTTACTGATATCTGTCAGTGAGTTATATGTATCTGTTTCATGTTTGAATGTGCTTAAAAGTATGGAGTGGGTCCAGTATGAAAATATGATGAAACGAGGCCTGCAAGTTGTGCTCTATTGAAGTTGTTGGATCCAGTGTGAAAATTGATGAAACGTGGTCCATAGAGGTGCTGAGGGTTGTGAACTTGATCGAGAAGTTGTAAACTCCCTTCCCGGTGGTATTAAACCGAGATCTGAAGTCTAGTAGCTCCTTCTGGAGAAATTTGATGGCTTGAGTCGGGGGTTGGACTCCCCTTCCGAGAAGAGAGACGTAAACGAGCGCGAGGTGGTGCCTACGTCTTGTGAGTACTGCGCCCGACACATATGTTGTAATATGTTTTCTCTATAATAAAATATTGAAGGTTGAGCAACTACAGCAGTGGTTTTCTCCCGACTTAGGTTTCCACCTAAAATCCTGGTGTTCATGTGTGATGCTTATGTGTGATGGTTTATTCTGTTCTTACTGCACATGTTTACTGTTTATAGAACATCTAATGAATGAATGATGGAATGATATAAGTGAAGAATTAATGGCATAATAAGATCTCTGTGTATATGCGAGTTTTATGAAGGATATCCGCGTATATACACTAGTTGGCTTCATCAAAGTAGCGTATGGGTTTTAGAGCATGAAAAAGTAAAAAAATTTTAGTTTGCCCTAAATACTGATTCACCCCCCCCTCTCAGTATTTTTCCCAACAGTCTTCTTTGAGTCTTCAGAAAACCTAAAATAAAATCCATGCTAACAACATCTCAACATATATTGGGTATTTGAAATGGCTGATATAAACCAGTGTTTTGGCTTCTTCCCTTGACATGTTGACAAGTCTTGCAATTCTCAACAAAATTTTTGATATCACTTTGCATTTTTGCCTAATAATAAAAATCACTTACTTGAGAAAATTTTTTATCCTGTCCAAAGTGTCCAGACAGTCCTCCACCGTGTTTCTCCTTAATCATATTTCCCCTCATGGAACACTTAGGTATATACAATTTATTATTCTTGAATAACAATCCTCCTTGAGTTAGGTAGTCCATCCACTGGCTCTTATTATGAATTACTTGATTCTTAACAACTGCATATATTTCTTTGAAATATATTTCTTCCTCATACCTATCAATCATTTCTTCAAATCCCAAAATGTGAGTCTTCAATTCATGCATAATCAAATTTACTCTACTAAAAGCATCAACAACTTTGTTTGAATTTACCACTTTTTTGTTTGATTACAAAGGTAAAAATTTTCAAAAACTCCACCCACTTAGCATGCATTTGGTTCAACTTCAACTGATTGTTTATGCACTGTAGTGCATGGCTATCTGAATACAACACAAATTATTTGGGCAACATGTAATGCCACCATTTATTCAAAGCCTGCACAATAGAATATAAATCCTTATCATAGGATGAATACATCCTCTAGGCCTCATTTAATTTTTTACTGAAATAAGCTATCAGTCTCTTCTCTTGATTCAAGATAGCTCCAATTGCTATCCCACTAGCATCAGTTTCAACTTGGAATAATTTATCAAAATTTTGCAGGGCCAAAACAAGTCTTTCAGTGATCTTCTTTTTCAACAACTTGAAATTATGATACGTTGCTTCTATCCACGTAAATGGTTGGTTACTCTCCTTTATTGTTTCAATTATCAGTGCACAGATCTGACTAAAGCATCTTATAAAATTTCTGTAAAAACTTGCAAGACCATGAAAAATCCTTATCTCAAATAAACTTCTCAGAGTTGGCCAACTTAGTATTATCTAGATATTTTCTAGGTCCATCTTCAAGCCTTCTTCTGAGACTATAAATCCCAAGTAAATGAACTCCTTCTTCACGAAACTACACTTCTTCAAATTTATAAGCATTTTCTCGTTTTGCAAATTATCTAACACCAGCTTGACATGCTCGAAATTCTCTTCCTTACTCTGAATGAAAATCAGAATTTCATCAAGGTAGACTATCACAAATTTTCCTAAATACTCTTTCAATAACTCATTCATTAGTCTCATAAATGTTCTTGGTGCATTAGTGAGCCCAAAAGGCATCACTAACCACTAATACAACCCATTGTTGGTCTTAAATTCAGTCTTCCATTCATCTCCTTCTCTAATCCTTATTTGATGGCATCCACTCTTCAAATCTATCTTAGTAAAATATTTTGATCCACTTAAACAATCCATCAAATCATCTATGCGTGGAAATGGAAATATATAGCTGATAGTGATCTTGTTTATTTCTTTGGAATCAGTACACATGTGCCACTCACCTCCTTTATTTGGACTAAGCACATCTAGTACTGCACATGGACTAAGGCCTTCTTTGATCAGGCCTTTATCTAACAACTCTTGTACTTGTCTTCCAACTTCTTCATTCTCCTGACGTGTCATTTTATATGATGTTTTTTTTGGTAAACTTGCACCATGTATTAAGCATCCGTGATGACTAATACTTCTGATTGGTCGCAATTTACTTAGTAATTCATCAAGAACTATATCAGCATAATCATCTAACATAATTTTAATTTCCTCAGGAAGATTGTCTAAATTTTTCGAAGTCAGAATTAACTTGGGTTTACCCATAATAGAAAAATGCATTTCTTTCTCCTTCTTGACTTCTTGCAACAATTCTCTTCCATTAATCAGCATAAAACTATTCTCAGTTTCTCCTTTATCTGCATCCTCCTTCAAAGGTAGAAATGTGTGCTTCTTTCCATCCTTCTCTATGGTATAAGTATTCCTTTTTCCATCATGAATGGATTTTTTGTCAAATTACAAGGCATTCCTAGCAATACATGGCACACTTCCATTGGCATCACATCACAAAATATGACATCTTTATATGTACCAATCTGTATCTCTACTTTGCACTATTCTGTCACCAAAATCTGATGTCCCTTCTGTAGCCATGGAACTCTTTAGGGAGTAGCGTGTATCATCTTATTTAACCCTAATTTCTCAACCATTTCTGTGGAAACAATATTATCAGTGCTTCCATTATCAATCACGACTTTGCAACACTTATCTTTAGACTTGCATATACTCTTGAATAAGTATTAAGCACTTTCTTTGAGTTGGCTCATTTTCTTTCTTCTCTGCTTTAAACAATACTCTTTTTAGTAATATATACTCTCCTTCCTCAGGTAGTTCTTATTTTTCCGCGACCTGAGGATTTTCTTCCTTTTCTTATTTTTCCTTACCAGTCCACACAAATCAATATGTATAAGTTAAAGAGGCTTACTTGTTGATCCTTCTTTGGTGTTAAATTGAACTTTGGTTTTCTTTCCTAATTTTCATGACTTACATATGGTACTTTATGGTAAAGTGATGTTGTGTAGATCACAAAAAGCTTTGAGCCTATCTGATTTGCTTATTTGAGAAAAGCTCAGATGTCCCAATCTTTTGTGCTATAGCTATTTTTCTACGGATTTTCCTATATAAGATTATTCTTAGCCACCTTTCAATATATACAGATTTCTTGGTGTTCTTGTTCCTTTTATTATGGATTTTCCCGTGTCAATTTCATGAACCACACATTCTTTTGATCACAAGATAACTTCATTTCCTTGGTCACACATTTGGCTAACACTCAACAAGTTATTCTTTAATCCATAAGCATATATAACATTACTAGATTTAACATTTTCTTTTATGAAAACAGACCCTTTACCCTTAATGACAACAGGAGAGTCATTTCCAAAAGTGACATTCTTTTTCTTTTCTAATGCATTGTATGAAATGAGTTTGTATTTATCACATGTCAGGTGTTTTGAACATCTGCTATCAATGTACCATTGATTTTCTCCTCCTTCTGCAAATAAATCTATGTTGTAGCTTTTGAATTTTAATTCCTTCCTTCTCCATTCCTTAGAATTTCTAGATATTTGTTCTTTTGGTTGTAGTTTTCTCCCGCTTTCAGATTCCTCATGTCCAAATCTATTACAAAATGAACATTAAATTTCATCTTGAAGAGGAGAAAAATTGTTATATAAGTATTCTTCTTTGTTCATGTCTCGATCCTTTTTTTTATTTCTTCTCTGGTCATGAGTTTTGTATGCAACACATTGAGCAGCTTTGTTTCCAAAGTTATGACATGAGAAACATTTTTCATTAAAGAAGAAATTTATGCGGTCATAAAACCTTATATTTTTGTTTACCTTTTGAGTGATGCTTCTATTATTATTCATCCATTAATCGAATGAACATGCGTACTTGAGAATTACCTATGTTCTTCTGCTGAGTGATGAAACTTTGCTGAGTGGATTTTGCTGCATTTAGATAGCTTGTGGCTGAGAATTTTTTTGACTGAGAAGATTCACCAATGTATCAAAGACCTATCTTCACAAGAAGAGAGCATTGAATCTTGATAATTTCATCTAAGGATTCAGATCCTTTAGCAAATCTAAGATTTATAGTTTTTACTTTCTCAAGTTCCTTTCCTAGGCTTACTATTTCACATTCTAACTTCTTATTACGCTTCTCCTTTTCTAGGAGTTGATTCTTTAAAGTATCTATGGATATTTTGTTTTCTTCCAAGAATATTTTGAACTGAGTGATTTATTCCAGAGAACTATTTTCTTCTAAATAATCCATAAAATTACCTTTAGCCTCATTAGTGTCTTTTTCAAATGCCATGAGTAGTTTCAGATCTTGATCAAATTCTCCTTCTTCACTACTTGACAAGCCATCACTACCTTCATGAGTGTAATAACTTTTTATATTTTTAAATAATCTCTTATTACCTTCTTCTATATCTTTCCATTATCATGATTATCTTTACGAGGACATTTAGCAGCATAATGACCAACTCTTCCACAAGAAAAACATTTGAATGTAAGTGTACAGCCGAACCTCCCAATGCCAAGTTGAAGTTTCTTTACAATATTTACCTCATCTTCTTCTGATACATACCCTGATTCCTTTTGTTCTTCTTTTTCCTTTCCTTTTGTAGTAGCTTTAAATGTGGCTTCTCTGACTTCACACGAACCTCCTTTTCTCATTTCAAAAGCAGTGATGATTCCATGAAGTTGAAGAACAATAAGATTCTATAGATCCTGCTTCTCTTCAATAGCAGATAATTTTGACTCGAATTTAGGTGTTAGAGATATTAATGTTTTCTCTAATAAAGTTGTCTACTTTATGTATTCTCCCAGATTTCTCATATGATATATGATATCATCTAGAAGTAGAAAGAAAATAGAAATAATTTGATCATTATTCATTCTGAGATTTTCATATTGAATTCTAAGAGGTTGGTGTTTAACACTTTTTACTTTGGCATCGCCTTCATATCTTCGAATTATTTTGTCCCATATCTCCTTTGTTTTTTTAACTGCATAAGATTCAAAAATTATGATTCAGTCAGGCTTCCAAATAATGCATTGACAACTTTTGCATTGGTTTCATATTTCTTGCTAGTTTATAGATCTGTGGGAATGCAATTGGATATTGGTAACCGAATTCAATAATTTCCCAAAATCTACTCCTAGAGACTTAAGATAGGATCTTGTTCTCATCTTCTAGAAGATTAAATTTTTTCTGTTGAAGAGTGGTGGTATGATAGATGTTGTTCTATCTTGATTGATCATATTTGTAGATCTTCTTTCTAGCGATAAAGCCTCTTCAGAAGGACCTGCTCTAAAACAAATTGTTGGGAAGAATACTGAGAGGGAGGGGGGCCGGTGAATATATATTTAAAACTCACAAAATTTTCTTTATTTTATTGATTTCTATACATGAATTTAATTAAGAAAATTAGCATATGCACGCAGGTTTTTGCAAGGAAACTTGTGTATCCCCAGAGAACTTATTATTCAGATAAAAATTTGGAAACTTTACTTAGCCCAGTTCATAATTTATTCATCAGACATTTAGTAAGAAGTAAATATGTGCAGTAAGAAATCATCACACATAAGCAACACACATGAACACTAGGATTTAAGGTGGAAGCCGAAGTTGGGATAAAACCATCGTTGTTGTCATCTTTATCTTCAATATTTTTTATATAGAAAACAACTTACATTATTTTAGTGACACATACTCATACGAGCATGTAGAAACCCACCTGTAGAAGTCTAAAGCCCTCTTTGGTTCTCTAGATGCTACTAGAACAGAGCTCCAACCCCCTGATCTCATTTACCAACTACCACTGGAAGCGATCGTCGACCCCCTGATCTGATCACCAGCTCCTACTGGTAGGAAGCTTCAAATTCCACATTGAAGGCTCTGACCGTCAGAACCACTGTAGATGACATTTCCTAAATTTTCACATTGGGTCCACCAACCTTTAATTCAACACAACTTGTAGATCAACAAAAAACACCATCAACCAAATCTGAACAGAACATTGAGATCACAGTAACCAGACCAAACAATTTAACCCTGACTTTTGCATCAACACGCAAAATCAAATACGACCATGATCTTCATAAAAAAATGTATACGAAACTTTACTTATGGTAACCCATGCGTAGACACGATTTTCTATGGAGGAACCTGCGTATATATATTTATATACTGAGATTAGAGTTCTCACCAAACTTAGAACAGATTAGATATATTCATACATATTTTATCAAATTTATAGAGCCCTTAAACATTCAGTAGCATCCATCATTTTCAATAAACCAAACAGGGATATTTATACACAATCAACTAGCAACATAACCAGTATTCAAACAACCCAGATCTATATGAAGACAACATTGATAGACGATAGAAATACAATAAAATTTATCAGACATTTCCTTCAACATTCTTCAAAAAAACCGTAGCTTCCATACGCGCCTTTTCTGAGTCGAACCTGCGTGTATACACACCTCCATTGTGACTAACCCACGTATAGATCTGTAAATACTTCAGGAATACAAAAAACTTACTACAGACTTACTTAGACCATACAATTCACTTCAAAAAACATGCGACAGACCACAAATATAAACATCTCATAGACATATTAAGCAAATACAGAGTCATTTCAGGTCTATAGATCATGATCCATTATTGTATTCATGAGTGCATCATAACATCATATCTATCTATCAATTATAGCCCAATCCATGCAGATATTCTTCAGATTGAAGTATATATTCAATTGAAATACACATGCACACTTAGCACTATGATATTCACCTCCTTATATAGTGTGAGTCTTAGCAAATACCATGAGACAAAACCACACAAGTGTCAATGGTATTCTTGGACGCGATCAAATAGTTGTAACTTTGCTCAATAGTGTGGGCTAATACCATGGTAAGGACTCTTGGTATCATAAAATTAATGCGCAAGCACACACACAAATTTTATTCATCTTACCCACGTGTATACGCGACTTTTCCTTTACCAACTCGCTTATAGTTCCTTAAATATGTGCTTTTTCCCTATTTTGGTAATAATATGCAAAAAAATTGTCCCATCATTTTGACATTTTGTTCCATCACTATGCCACCTCTAAGCTTATCCAGAACCAATATATTTGGTATTTTACAAGAGATTTTCCATCAAGGACAATGCATGCAATCATAATGCCAACAAATTCCACCTGTATCTGTTAGGGTTCTTCCACCTTTACAAGGATTGCATGTGTCATTCGTTGACTGGTGCCATATGTCACCTACTTTTGGCCCACTTGGCCACCCAAAAATGTCAAAACTTCATGCCACATGTGATGCTGATATTGGGATTCATCATGTTAACGTCAGTAAAATGAATTTTCCCACCTATTTATAGATAATTTCCACTATTATTACACAATAATGGATCATTTAGTTATCTCAATTTTTAAATTTTGGAATTATTTTGGCTAATTTAATTTAAAGGAAGTAGTATTTATTTTTGTACATGTTGACACTTAATCATAAAGGATTGGAAAAAATCATGTAAATATTGTAAATATGAAAATAAGGAAGGTGAAGAGACACTTAAATTTTAATTCCAAGAGTATCCCTAACAATGTATATATAAATAATCTCTTAATGCAAATATTATCAATTCATTAAGAGTTACAAACCTGGTCTGACATGGTATCAGAGCACAGGTCCAAAATTAGTCTCTTTTTTCTTCTAAATCTTGCGAATATCTTCCACTTTCTATGTTCCTCTACCATCTATCCCTCTGCATCAATCCTATTGAAGGAAGAAATGTTGAAGGGAAATGGTGTGAAGGTGAGATGGTCAATTTGATCATTGAACTGTATAAACTTTCTACATTGAAGACCATTGACTGATGTGTTAATGTTGCAACAATGTATGGCTTTGTGCATTGAATAATTTTTAATGTCATATGTTGGTGTGAGTTCTATTGGAACCTATGAATGGTGTGTTGAAGTCTGTGTTTGAAGGTTATGTTCAAATGTTGTTTTCTATAAATGGGCAATGTGTTGGTGTTGGATTTTATGGTGCATTCTCATGTGTTTATTGAAAGATTGTATGGTGCATTGAAAAGTTTTAATTTCACACTGAACTATTTTCACTTTCTACGAAGGTCGTAAACTGTGCATTGAGAAGGGCATTAAAAAAATTAAGTTGTTCTTTGAACTGTATAGTCTTTTGTTAGTATTATTTGTGCATTGTTTTCATATTGAAAAGGTTGTATGGTATGATGTTGATTGTTTTTTAATGGATTATGGTGAGTGGTAATTACATTTGTTAGTGTCCCGTGATTTGGAAAATTGGTATACCAAATGACAAGGTGACATGGAACCAGTATTTTGAGTCCTAGAACCTAGCCTTCATAGACTCAGAGAGGGATCTCTCTATTGGGTGCAAAAGATGTGTTCTTTTTGCTTTAGGTAGTTGATTTTAGGCTAGTTGTTAAGTATAGGGTTTGTTGATTGTTTTGGTTGGGTGAGATGGTCAAGTGGAATAGGTGGAGTGAGAGGTATTTGAATCATTGGGCTATGGAGTCAATGAAAGTCATGAGTGTCTCAATGATGAATCAAAGTGTGTTGCAGGGCCAATCTAGCAAGGTTAATGGATCCTTAAGGTAATGTATGAGGTGGGGTGAACATCGAGTTTGGGAAAAACAAGGAGGTCTTGAATACAGATAGTTAAAAGCTATAACTCATGATGTAGGGAAAACCACTAAGCTCAATTAACAATACTTAAACTAATAAATATCCAAGATAAACATTCTAGTGAAACATAGAAAGCATAATAGCTTCTAGCTTTAGTAAATTCACCTTTGGAATTTGGGAAAGCATGTAAGATAACACTACTAACTCAAATTATGAAGAGGGAAATCCTAAACATCATATATCAAGCTATAAAGAACTCTGAAACAATTTGATAAGCATGGACAAAGGGAAATATCGAACGAGACCTCTTTGACTTAACCTAGCAGACAATATTCCAAATAAAAGTTTCAAGGAAGAGTTTGGATAGCTACAAATAAGAAGTGCATACCGTGAATCGTACTTGTAAAATAGCATACTAATCCATACATGAAACAAAACAAGTTTAATTGGACCTAAGGATCAATCAAGAATTCCTTAAGCTGACCAAACAGAGGAAAATATCATGGTAGTAGAAAGTAGGAGGACTAGGGTGCTTCAAAGAGCATTCGTTAACCTATTATTTACTGATATACTGCATATGGAATGATGAAACATAATGAAATACAAGAAAAAATAAACAAAATAAGAACACATCACCATTAACCAAGCTTAGGAATTCTGCAAACAAGCTTCTCCATCATCAATCCAATCATGCCATTCATCAACTTCACAAAACGAATTTCTTCTCCAAGCTCATAAAAACCATGTATTTCTCTCCAAGTTCATCAAAATCCAACATTTAAAATGAAGCCCTCATGCTCTATTTATCTTAGCAAGAGAGGTAAAAAACCCTAAATAAGGTAGGAAAATGTCAAATTCATCCATAAATGTCATTTATGGCCAAGAGACCATGCAAGGCCCAAGGCACATAATATCCTAAGAAATAAATGCCATAATAACTATTTGCACCTAGTTCTAGATTGAGTTGCATCAAAAAATTAAAAAATATCATTTTTCAATAAATGAGTGTGTTTTGTTGACTTTAGGTCCAACACACACTTAGACAATCCATTTGCGCAGCGCCACTTCAGTAGAAAACATGGTCTTTTGTGACTAAGTTTTGGACCCCTTCCCGATGTTGGATTTGGCTCCATGATGGCTCGATGGAAAGCCTAATGAGTTTAATTTCTAGAAATGATTTTGGTTTTATGATCGAACTCCTATAGCCCAATCAAAAATGCCAAAATATCCAGATTTTCATTTGCAGTGCCAAACCCAAAACATTGGCAGAAAGGTGAAAAAAGTGAGTGTTTTTTAGTTTTGAGGGGTCAAAACTATTCCAAATATTCTAAAATTTTTTGAGCATGATGTGCAGGTTGAGAGAAATCCAAAAATGTCAATTTATCCTCTTGGGGATGCTCCATGTGTTTTTGTAGTGCCAGTGGTGCTGCGCAAATGAGCCTAAAAAATCTCAAAAAACCAAAAATGTGCCAAATCCTCTCAAAATTGGTGGAGAGCCTTCTTAAAGGATTTTGGATACCTGTTGAGAAGCCTCACGCAAAAATACAAGGCTGTAATGCTATTTTTCCTTTTTTAGGTTTTTGACTTCAAGGAGGGCTTCTTTCAGTTTGGCACAAACAAGCTTGTGTTTCTTTGCATAGTGTTTGGTCATTTTTTTCTAGAGAGCAAGGCCCCTTTTCACCTTCTTGAAGTGCTTGTGCTCATTCTTGTAATACTGAATGACATTTTGTGCCATCTTGAAATATCTCTCCCATTCCTTAATTTGTGCATCTTTGGTTAGGAGTAACAATATGGTGGTCATCTCCTTGTCCTCATTGTCACTATCTAGATCAACGAATTGAGGCTCTTGAGTAGCTTTCCTGGCTATCCTACTTCTTCTCACCTTTCCCAATTTTCATTTTCCTTTGTAAATTCTTGGAAGTGATGTAGGTGACAAGGCCCCTTGCCTTTTGGAGGTAGCAAACACTTTTCTTGACCCCCTTTGATATGTGCATGGAAGAGGTGTAATGGTAGTTTTGAAAGTATTTTCATCATGGCTGTGACCCTTGGTGTTGTCACTAGATTTTTCATTTTTACTATGGATTCCATGAGTCACCTCATGCCCCATTTGATCACTAATTTCTTGACCTTCATCATCACCATCATAGTTTTCTTCCTCACTACCTCCTATACTATCACTTTGGTATTTAAATTTATCATTAGTTTTTTCACTTGCCTCACTTTGATGTTGTTCCTCATTATTGTCCTCTTCTTCATCATTCTCTACATTGTTTCTTTCATTTTCATTTTCACCAAGAGACTGATTAGTGTCATGACAGTCATGAAAACTATCATGGCTGTCATGACTATCCCTTTTGCTATCTATTTCCTCACTGACTGTCCTATCAGGGTTATTTCCTACCTTTTCAAACTCTGTTTCAACCTCATTATTTCCCTATTATTGTTCTTCTATTTCCTCTTTATCACCTTTTGTTTCTTCATGTTCATTATCTTCATCCATATTGTCACCATTTTCACTATGACTGTGCTCATTGTCATGCTCATGCACATATTCCTCTTGACTGGCATTTTTATTTTCTTGTTGATTGTCATCCTCATCATTGTCTTCACTATCTTCTAGGTCCTCATTTTGTTCATCAGCACCACCTTTTTCTATACTTTGGACTGACTCATTGGTATCATTACCATCACTGACTTCCTCCAAATGTTCACCATTTTTGTCTTCATGACTGCCATGATCATCTCCCTCTTCCTTGTCATCATTACCCTCCTGCTCTTCTTCAATGGTCTTTGTATATGCCTCACTGATTCCATCATCTCCACTATCATCTTCTTGCTCATTATTTCCACTATCATCCTCTTCATTTTATGCATCAATACAAGGGGAAGAAGGGGGATTTTCTTGGGGTGAGGGTACTTGTGAAGATGAGGAAGGAAGATTTGATTAATGAAGAGGCCGTGTGTTTGTAAAGGCTTCATGGTTTACGAAAACATCCCAAGGTATATCATGCTACTCCAACTGATGTAAGACCGCCATATTTATTAGGGAATGATGGAATAAGCTATGCATTTGTTGTGTGGGATTCCTCCTCCAAAAAATAGAAAACATCTTCATAATGCTCCTATAGAGATAGTACGGTAGGTTGAGTGCCTTAACTCTTCTGAAATGCATGAGGAGTCTGAGATGATAGGTATAGAGCCTGGAGTACCTCCCCTCATAGGTGAAGTACTTCATGATAATCAAAATCAAAGAGGCATATCTATGCTTGAGGTGTGAGAATGGAAATATTTTTTTACTGCCTCCCTTATACCTTGTTTTGATGAAGGGATCAAAGAAATATTTGTCTAACTTTCCCTTTTTAAACCACTTTTCAGCCATAGAAGGGATACCAGTGGCTTCAGATATGGAACCTGCTGAAATCTCAAAATTTACTCCTGCAAGGTCTGAATGTTTGTTGATGAAGATCCTTGTAAGCTTAGGATGGCTCTTCACTTGGTTGACCTTCTCACGAAACTTAAAACAGCTTGTGTTAAGAAAGCATGACAACATCCTAGGAGAGGAGGTGATGGCTATTGTACTTTGGGGTTCCAACTTGTTCACCATCCCTTGTTTGTGCTTTGGTCTTGAAGGCCTTTCATCACCTTCACTACCATTATTATTTTCAGCCTCTGACATGGTGATCGGAGACACTGGTTTGAAAATTGGGCTTTTGATGAAACAAGGTGAAAAAGGATGGAATCAAACTTTGGTGTATAAGGGGTATGGAGGCTAGGGTTTTTAGGGTTTTTTTGGCTTTGGAGCTTAAGGAAGCTCTTCTCTCATATGTTTTTGCAGACACCCTAACTCACCTACCTTTATATGATATCAAACTGATTGCAAGAGGGAATTTAAGCACATAGGTTCATTTGCATATAGGGCCTAGGGTTTACATACCTAGTGTTTTAACACTCAAAGCCATAGAGACCAAAATAAATTTGAAAACTTGATTGGACACAAGGAGAGGGAATCAGTTACCAATTCTTGGCCTTTTTAGAAACCCTAGAGGCAGCTAAAATGATGAAAATTTGATTTAGGGCAAGGGTTTTTGACCTTTGCACCTTTCTTGCATTTGCGCAGCACCTCTTCCCATTTTTTCGGGTCGGGCTATTTTCACAGCACCGATAGGGTCTGTACGGTAGCTAGTGTAGCGCTGGTGGGATAGGCAACTTCTGCACACCTTCTGGGTGAGTCAGGTGATCAATTTAGCATCGGTCGAGATAGGAAGCTTCTGCACATCCTCTAGGCGAGTCGGGCAATCAGTTTGCGTAGCGCCTGGGTGTTTTGTGTAGGAGTGTCAGGTATGTGCGTCTTGGGAAAGTCAGTCTTACGTTTTCACAACACCCATGGTTAGGGTAGCGCTAGGGGTTATTTTCGCAACACCCTGTAAATTAAAATGAGAGAAAGGCATGTTTGCATAGTGCAGCCTCCTGTTTACATAGCGCCTTTGATTTCCACAGGACCTGGAAACTTGACCAAAATGACCAGAAAACCTCTGTTTTTCTTCCTTAAACGTTTTTTCTCTCTTCCAAGGGCTGAAATGAATTTGAAGTGGAACAAAAAGGCACCTTATATCTCTTTTTGAAAAACAATTTCATGATCAAACCCACTTTTATAATGTTTGCTTCTTCTCTTGCTTTTTCACTGACTTTTTGGTCTTTTATGTCTTGTAGGTCGTAGAACTCTGAAAAAAAAGTTTTTTTCCTTTTTTGGAGCATCTTGATGTTTCCCTTGGACTGAAAAAAATTTTAACAGGCTTAAAATCTGCCTCTTACCCACATTTTGGAAATATGAACCGATTCTTAAAAAGAAAATGGTTATTTTGACAAATTCCTAAGGAAAAGGCATATAGTGATATTAGTGTTCTGTTTTCACTTTGAAGCAGTGAAAAAATCTTAGTGTGAAAACCATAGTAGTTGGTATCAATAGCTCCTTTAGTCTTTATATGTGCCATAATCATGAGAAACATCAGGCTGTTTGACCTTATCAATCTTCCTATAGGTAGCCATTTTTGATAGTCCTGTAGAAGTGTCAGTCATGGCTAACTATCTTTTGCAGGATATAATTTTGATAAGGAAACCCTTGTTGGAGGTTTCTCTTATTTTTTTTTAGACTAATTACATGTTTGTTCCTTTGACCATTTTGATAGTGATATATCTCTAGTGTGAAAATTTATCAATTTAAACAATTTTGTGCCTCCCCTTGGCCACTTCTGTTTTTGCAGGTGCCTACAAAACATTTTTCTTTGTCACTGTCCCTTTTGTGGAATTTGACATCTCTTTTCTTCAATGGTGAACCTATGTTTAGCATGATTTCCTCCTTGGGCATCTCACCCCATGCTTGCCTTTATTTTTATCATTTAGAAGGTCTTCTGGCTGCATTTGGAAACTCAGCCTCTTATACTGATACCCTTTACCAATTTCTCCCTTTGTTGCAGTGAAGTAATGATGCTTTGAAAAACCCTAGAGGGTACCTTAGATGTCCTTTTAATTCCATCTGCTTGTTTCTGAAGGAGGACTTATCATATTCACTTGACATTTTTTATCCTTCTTCCCAAACTCTTAGGTTTTAGGGTTGTTTAGAGAAAAGTAAATAGTTTTGTCTTGTAAGTTCTCTATAGCCCTTTAAAATTCATTTATTTCTATTCAGTTCACCTCACCCTTTTCCCTCTTTCACTCATGAATTTTGAAAATATTCAATGAGTACTTGGTTGTGTTGAGGTGACCTTTGTCCTTGTGGTGCTTATACTGGCTTCTTGCTTTGGCACCACTATTTTGGCAACTAGTCATAGAAACCCTAATTCTCTTCAAATATAGACCTATTTCCTTTCTCCTCTTATGTATATATTATTGTGATGATTTCACCCTATTACCTTACCTCTTTCTATGCTGATGGCCATCTTTATATTTTTCTAGAAACGTGAGAAAGGGCAGTTGTCCCTTGCAGAATTTGTGCTCTAGGCCAAGGAAAACTTTCTTGAATGGCCTTTTGATCAGTTTTGGACAAGGTTACTTGTCCCTCTTCTTCTTTGAATGCAGTCCCTTTACATAGGAAAAAAAAATATTTTTAGGACACCAAAACCACCCTATGGCCTATGAAACCCTAGGTGCCCTAGTGGAAGGTTCCTTGGACTTGGTTTTTGACTAAAAACGTAGACTTTGGGAACCTTGAGGTGTAAAACAGAGTTTTTATAGACTGATGTATTGAAGATCCAAAATCCAATGTAATTGGTTTATCTAAAGAGCCTACAGAGACAATTTTGAGATCATCAATGCATAAGGCATTTCTGGAGATGTAGGAGAGATGGGTGTTTGGTGGCCCTAGGTAGCAATAGAGGGGTTTTTAGGCCAAAACCAAAACAGAGCATTGAGGTCAAAGGTGACACAATAGAGACAAAAAGAGTTACATAAGCCCATGATGGGTCTTCTAGGGTGGGTGAGTTGAGCTTGACATGATGGGATGATGAAGGTAGTGAGATTTATAGAACTCACAATGTTCATGAACTTTTTTTCTAGAAATCTAGGGCAATCATTTAGTCATATACCCAGGAAAAAATTACTGATGACTAACAACATTTATGGTTGGTGAATTTTGATATTTTGTTGAATCTTATACATGACATGGTTAATATATATTGACTCATATATATTATATTGTGATCTTGGTTAATATATATTGTTTCGAGTGTTGGACTATATATACATATTTGAAAAGTCAAAGATTATTTGAAGTGTGGCTTGATATGTATGTATTGGTTCATACTATTTTGTCAATATGAGAGACTGCATCGTTATTTGATGATTATTTTGAAGACATTACTGTATACCAATATTTTTAATTGCAGATACATCACATTTTGTTGCAAATATTTAGAATGTTTATGATCCATTCACTCATCTCCATAGTTGTATTAGTTCTCTCTAGAAAACAAAACTACCATGAATGGTCTAGGAATATAAAACACACCTTTATTTTTAATGATTTATGGGAAGGAGTTTGTGAAGAATAAGCAGGGATTCCTCATGAGAAACCTACATCTGACAAAAAGCATTCCATATGGGAGAACAAGAACAACAGGGACTATGCCTTGATCGCAGTGTCTGTCAATGAATAGTTAAGTTGTTATATTACACTATTTACAAATACTTTTGAAGCCTTAAATAAGCCGAAGGATTTAAATGACTCACACTCTGAGCTTGAAGTTGTCCAATTAATGGTAAATTTGGTTGATTTATAATTGAAGGATGATGAACCTCTTGCATTAGCCTCTAAAGTAAGATCTATTATACATGATATAAAATCCACTGGTGTTAAAATGGATGTCGCTCTCTCTGTGTTTTTAAAGGAATTATATCCCATTTATTCCCATTATCGTGATTCATTACAAACTAGTGGAAAAATTAATGGTATTTCCTTTGAATCTCTTGTGGATAATTTTTTTAAAAGAGAAAAGGAATTTTGGAATAAGAATATAGTTTCTTAGTATCCTAAAGAAGTTGTGTGCCTTGCAAAAAATTATAATAATTAGAAACATGATTCTTCTAGATGAATATGTGGCCAAAGAGGATATGGAAGGAATAATAATAGAGGTATGGGGGTAGACATTTCCAAGGAGAAAGACTTGATCTTCATTACATACGGTGTAATTGAAATGGATATGATGCTTCTATATGTAATATCTCATGGGATATGATTAGACAAGAAAGGGAAGAATCGAAAGGAAAATCATCAGAACAAAGGGAAAGGTAAAGCACCCAAATCCACTCATTATGTTGTGGGAAATTGCAATATTAGAGTAACTGAAGAATTATTTAATGCTTCACTTGATTCATGGAAAGATGCTTGGTTTCTTCATTCAGAAGAAAATTTCCACATGAATTTTAGAAGAGATTTATTTGACAAAATCATTAGCAATGTATATGGAGCAGTCTACTTTATAAATAAGTCAAAACTTGATCCAACATATCTTGGTACCACCAAACTTAAATAGCATGGTCTTTCAAACTTTCTTCTACATGAAATTCTCTACCTTCTGGAGTTGAGGAGAAAATCATTGTCGTTCAAGGTTTACATCCACTAGAAATGAAACTCCATTCACATATTTGATGGCAAGGTTGAGGTCAGAAAAGTATCTATCAACTCACTTCTCATGAATGGGATATAAGAAGAAAGACTTCTAAATATACAAGGAACCTACACTACAAGGAAAAGACCCTCTATCAGAGGTTATATATGAGTTTTTTAGTGTTATAAAATTGGCCAAAATTGCGAAAAAAAAAAATAAAAAAATTCTACAACATTCGTTTTTCGATAACTGAGGTTTTGGTGGAGGATCTAATGGAATTTCAACACAATTAAAAAAAATTGGGTGGTCGGAGGTTGTTATGGATTCTTTTCTAATCTGTGTGCACATCAGGTTTTAACGCTCCGATGCATTTTACCGTGAATGCATCGGTATTGGAAACCTAACAATCACCCGGATGAAAAACAAATTTTTAATGTCCTAGGGAATTTAGAAACAACCCGGTGCATGTTAGCCAACTAGTCACACTAGGCTGATGGAAGGTGCATGCACCAGGCTGTTACACTGTAAAATCGTACCGGGCCCTCTAGTTGATAAAACACACTGGGTCGTTAAGTGATAATAATGCATCGACGCATTAAAGGCAAACCACATCGGTGCATGCAACACCTATCAGACCGTCTAGGTGGTAGTCATCAATAAAGTGCACCAGTCATTCTAATTAGTATTGGTATTTGTACAATGCCCATAGGTCACTAAAACACATCGGTGCATTATCATACAAATGAAATGGTGTGCAGTAACTAACACACACTGTTGTTCATTTTGTATTTTTTAGAAACATCGACCTATGAAAGTGCAATTATTGTGATTTTTTAAAGCTCATTATTCATCAAAAGTCGATAGATATCTTATAACAATATTCATATCAATTAAATTTTTATTAATGCATTTGAATGTGATGTTTGGATTAATTTTTTATACGATATCATCAGAATTTGCATCTCTTCATTATAATATTTAATCATCCATATATTTAATTAGTGGAGTAACATTTCACAACGACAATGGAGAACGCAATAGAATAAATTAAAACGTATATATATATATATATATATATATATAGATATAAGACACTCTTTTTCATAGAAAATGGGACAATTATTGGTATCCCTTTGTCTTTGTATTGGGATACTATGTCCATTAAATGAAACAAAATGTCTTATTTCACAGAAAAATATTTCAAAAAATGCAACACCTTGCTTTGATATCCAAACATATTGATCATCATTCTTTGCTGGAAATGTTGCCACTGCTCAAGAAACTTCCATGACTTGGGTTATTTTGAGGAATTTTTTTTTCACTATGTTGATTGTTTTCTTCTTCAAGTTTCATATAAAAACATAAAAATAAAGTGTAATGAGTGTATATACATTGGTGAGAATAATGAAAATTGCAATATTAAATAGTATACATCAATGTAAATCGAAAATAAATGTACCATAGCAAGAATTGACTCATGAACTATACACATTATTTCAAAACCAAATTTCATGCCATCTTTCAACAATTCATTTGTTGGCGTAGTTTCTTTCTTTGTTTCCTGCTAGTTTTATACCCCATAAAAATAATATATTTAATATAAAATATATTTTTTTTCTATTAATTATAGACAGAGCTAAGTAAAACAAGATGGATGCTTACAAATTCCACAATTAATTTTTGATATGCCAACATATACTGACAACCCGTATTTAACCCAATGTCAATCAATTCTTCTAATGGTTCTTCTTTGTATGTTAGCACCTTTTTGAAGACATTCAATGATGATTGTTGTAAAACAACTTCAAATATACAAAAATTAAATCTAGTTAAGTTTTTATAAGGAAGTAACAATTACTCACAAACATAGATATCAACCCTTTTCTTCCTTGTTGTCCTATTTTATGTGTTGAATGTGTTCCATTTTCTTTTCTTTTTTGTGATAAAATACTTGAAAATTAATATTTAATGCTAAATTTTTTATTTATTGTACCTAATCGAAAAATTCAATAATTACATATTACATTTGAATTATTGTTGAGATGGCTCCTGGTGCGATGCAATCACGTCCATTTCTTTGACGATCTTCTTGTACACCTTTTTTGACATTCCTACTGGCATATCTTTTATATAAGCTCATTCATCATTCGAGATTTTCATAATATTCATGAAAATGCAACATGACAATAAACTATTTAATTTTTGTATTTATATATGAAAAGTAAATATAACAAAAGTTGTATTTATAAATGATTGCTTTCTAGTAATATAAACATATAATTCTAGAAAAAACATTTGAAGGAATATTACTTTTTCATTCCTTTTTTGTTGTTGTACATTTTTTCTATTAAAATTCTGACCTGTCTCATTGACCAATTCTCTGGAGACTCATCATGTAGTTTAAATAAAATTTAGATCTTGGAATCATTGGAATTATTTTTGTATTGTAAGCATAAAGAACGTTTATACATTCATTCCTCTAGATCCCTCAAGTTTTGTTAAAAAATTTCCACATTTCGTTAACCTCCAACACCACTCTAGATGAGCTAAGGAGAAATTCATTTTCATTTCTATGTTCTTATTTTTTTATTTTCTTAGATAAACATTCATTTTCTTCGTTGTTGGTCCCTGTAGAACATTACACATATGTGAATTAATAGATTTTTTGAAACATGTTATCTAATATTTTAAAGTATATTATTAATGAAAATTCAAAAAAGAAACTCATATTGGATCAATAGTATTTTTTCATTGACCTGATTCATCCTTTTGCAATTTTTCCATCAAGATTTTACACTCTTTTTTTCTTAGATTAGAAATAATCTTATCGAGATTCATCATTTTGTGGCTCTACATGATAAAAAATAAACAATACATATCAGTTAAAACTACATATAGTTAAAGAATAATAATTTTTGTAAAAAATTTACAAATAACTTTCCTTTTTTACTTTCTTGATGTGCTATCAGTATTTTTGTTACTTGATCTCTTGTCATCAATTTCTTTATCAATATGAAACCTGTACCATACTATTATCACTGGAAAATCGTACAAGAAAAATACATCATGAAATTTCAAGAAAAATGATTTATGAGGTTGAAAAACATTAGAGAATCTGGAAAATTTAACTTTCTCTAAGGTCACGACGGAAATTTATCAAATTGCGCACAAAAGACAGAGGTAAAGTGCACTCTGTGCAAATTTTTCTTCTATAGTAACATTAGTCTCTACAACATTCCCTCAATAAGCCACGTGGTCCTGAGTATGGCGGAAGGTCACCATCCGAGACCACTTTGCACACTTCAGGAAGAATATTCTCCACTTGAGGTCGCCCAAGGACAACCACTTATAGCCACCTTGAGACCTCAAGTGGGCACATAATGGATTCAACCACCATTCTTGCGTCACTATCCACAATTGTACAAAGATAGGGAAGAATATTTGAATTTTGTCTATAAAATGCCACCATGAGAAGAAAATTTTACAACACATTCTTATGCTGGCAAAATTTCCCATGAGAAAACCAAAAATGTGTTATCCAAGCAACAAGAGAGTGAAGGGTTTAATTTTTTGACCATCCAACATCTCAATCCCAAAGGAGAAGTGCATCAATTGTCTGATATTTGATCACTCATTCAAGGAGAAGAGAGAGGCCCACAAATAGCTTAAGGGGAGAGCCCTCCTTGCTTTGAGTATTAGAGCTCCATAGCTCTAAGGACTCACTATTAGTTCTCTATTGGTATTATTAGTTTATTTACTCGATATTGAGCTTGTGTTTATGTGTATTTTTTGTTTCTTATTTCCTCCTCTTTTTGTAGTATGCTATGGTCAATAAAATAGTTTTTCTACATGTTATGAAGCTTCATTAACCATCTAGCAACTCTTTTTTTCTTGTGAACATTCCTTGTAGTTTATAAATCACTCCTATCAAGCACCAGTGTTTTTCGTACACTTATTTACTAAACACACCAATACAAGATTGGCGACTCCACTTATTTTTCCTCTTAAGCTAAGTGGTTGTGTTTTTGCAGAACCTTTTTTCTGCTCAGGATTGCTGCAGGACTAGCTCTCGTCCTCCTTAGATTCTCTCAGTCATACTTTGTGAAGAGATTCAGTTTAGAAGAAGAGAAATTTTTGTGTGAAGGAAAATCATGTGCATTTAGCATAGACAGACGTGTCAGTATGCACACATTCATATCAAATAGACAGGCAGAGTTGCACGCCTATGTAGAGGAATTTCACGCGGAAACTAGTGAACCATTGTTTCACTGGTTTTCTTAAATTTTTGCAAGTGTAAAGTGACTAGAAGCCCATAATGAATATTCCAGCACTATGTTTTGATGTCTGTTGACTTTCAGGACACGTTTTTAGCTGCACTTTAGCTTAGCTATTGCATAGTTCTAATTTTTATTTTATTGTCACAAATTCACATAGTTTAATTAGGAGGCAAGTAAGTGGCTAAAATCCATCCATGCTATCTGAATGAACTTATTAGTGATAATAGACACCAAACACATAGGTAAATAGCAAAGAGTAAGTGGCCCATATCCATGCATTCTTAGCGAGTTTCCATTTTCTTTTTCCAAATTTTTGTATTAAGTTTAGTTTAAATTTTTCATTAAGATCTGGGACTAGGATCAAATATCTAAGAAGGATAGTAATCTCTCTTTCCCTTTCACCTCTTGGTGACCCTTGGCATGCATATGAGCGATCTCTTTTTATAGATTACCATATCTCTTTAGTGCGACATTTATTCTAAAAAGGAAAAATTGTAAGCGACCCATTATCCGTGCATCATTTAATTTTTGAAAGGAACAATCAAAACATAGTTTAATTAGGAGGGACTGTCAAGGATCATCACATATCCGCATCCGAAAAACATTGTGATTATACACTTTATCACACACATTTCCACACCATAAGAAAAATAGGCCACCTCAAAGCTAACCATTAATTGAAATAATTAAATCTCCCCACAAGGGCCACAAGATAATTAATAGCTAAGGTTAGGACCATTGCGGGTAGGCATCCAATAAGATGCCATGGTCCATTTACATTCTTGAAACATATAAGTTAACTTTATAGGTAACTTTAAATTGGTCTATCAACCCATGAAAATTAATTCCCGAGCGCCATAGAGAACTGATTCAGAGGGAGTTAAGCTTAGGCCCAGTGCGTGTGGTATTGTTTTGGGCTACCTGACCCACGTAGTACTCGGTATTGGTAGCTAAATGTTAATAATATCAAGACTCGAATGCTCACGTGGGACAATGGTACTTAGTGGCTAAATATATGGCATCCTTCCCCATAGGTGACGGTGCAGGCAACACAAAATCCTCTTTCCATTACCTTGGTCAATTCTTTGTCTACTAGAAAGGGTCACTAGTTCTTTTGAGACATTGGCCCTAGTACCCAGTAGAAGATATCTTTGCAAGGCCCAATTTCAATTGAGAGTGTGAGCATGATTAGGTATTTCAGGATTTTTTAGTATCATATGCAAAAACAACAAAAACAATTTTTTGATTGACTGACCACATAGGATTGACTAAATTTTTTATGTATGAAATCACTTTCTTCTTTGATATATAATCTCTCTCCTCTCATAAAAGTGAAAAATATTTCCAAAATAAAACCTAGTCGACACCATAATAGACACAACGAGACCTCATCAATCTAGACGTTTTTTGGACCTCCCTCCATTAGAGGGAGCAGTTTTATGTCTTTCTCCATTTAGGCGTCAAAGACGAAACACATCCACGCTTATCAATTCATCCTTTATCGAGGCATATTTAGTTGGGAGACCCCATGGGTCACCCAATGCCACACCATTGGAAACCCCCTCAGGGTCACCAAACACCACTCCTCTTACAACCACTAGAGGGTAGAGGAGTGCTACCCATTTGGGGAGGCAACATAATACATAGCCAAGTATGTCATATAAAAACCCCACACACAACCAGAACCTTATGTTTTCACAGTCTACAATGGCACTCAAAACTTAGTTACCTTTCTTAGCATCTTTAGAATTACTTGATCTATCAAATTTAACAAATGACCCTATTGCACACAATCCCATTTGGCCCCCCATGCCCACGAAACTTTGTTTGGACATTCCAAAGTTCGAAGGGAAGAAAGAGAAAGATCCTAGAAACCATGTAGTGAATTTCCACCTACAGTTTTCTTCAAACAGTTTTATTGATGTTACTCTTTGATTAAGACTATTTCAGTGCACCTTAACCGGACCAACCGCGAAATGGTATGTGGAGCAGCCTTTTGCTTCACATGGAACCTTTAGTGCCCTAGTTATTCCGTTCCTCACATATTTCTAGTTACCCATCCACCACGATTCAGGAATGGAGTCACTGATGCATTTTAGACTAATGCGAGTCGTCCATATATCATACCATCTCCATGAATGGTAGTGACGTCGAAGTTTTTGTAAAGCTAAACTCAACGATTGAGTTTTACTGGACCTATTCTTGAAAAATCTCACAACAGATATTTCAGATATTTCAAAGGATGTGGCAACTCAAAGACCTACTTCCGAAGAGGATTCCATCAACAAATCCCAACAAATAGAGCTGATATACACTCAGTCAGGATACATCTATAACATCCTCCCAAACGCCCAATGCCTCCAAACATATAAAGATTTTCTAGGCATGTCGAACACTCATTAGGGGACTTTTGAGGTCTAAAGTGGGGCTGCTAAGAAAATTGTACAACCAAAATAAAATTTATAAGGACCAATAGGATTTAAGGTGATGATTTCAACCATGGGGGATGGTTCACCATTTTTTAAGTAAAAGGGTAAAAATATCAAAAAATAATAAAATAATAAAACTACTTTTTCAACTCATATTTTCAACTTATCTCCCAAAGTTTTTTCTCAAATTTTGAGCAGGAGTACTCATTGGATGCAAAATTTAATTCCTCATCCAAGGAGTACCCATGTCACATACTTTCGATGGACCCTCCTGCTACATGAAAAATTTGAAATACATTAAAAAATGTGATTGCAACCACGTTTTTCATGTATTTCTCATTCTTCGTGTAGCAGGGTCCATCGAAAGTATGCAACATGGGGAATCCTTGGATGAGGAATTAAATTTTGAATCCAACGAGTAATTTTTCTCGAAAGTTGAGTAAAAAATTTGGGAGATCAGTTGAAAATACGAGTTAAAAAGTAGCTTTTTCTTTTTTTCCCTCTAAAATTTGATGATGTAATCAAATAATATTTTATTATTTCCACTATTATTTTATAATTTCATTAGGAGGCCCATCTTAGACCTCAAAATTCCCTAATGGCAGATGGATTGATAGGATCACTTACCGAAATTAACCTAAGCAGCAATGTCCCGTACCTAGGTTACATGTATGATCCTAACCAGAACATCCCACAACCAGGCTATCACCAAATTCATCATGCACCTCTGTAGAAAATGACCAATAGGGCACCATTATACCATAATCAACAAGGAGGTTCATACCCTCACACACAAGGGCCCCATTATGCAACTTGGAAGGCTTACGGAAGAGCTCACCCCCCTAACAAACATATTCAAACCAAGTACAAGGACCTCAATATTGCCACTCCCCAACACAAAACCCACCGATGCAAGAAAACACATTGGTGAACTTTGTGGAACCTTCCCAGGCCCAAATGTGATAGCCATATGGTGAGGAGAATCATACTCATCCTCCTAATGCGGCAAGGAAAAAATCAAAAAAGAAATGAAAGGGAGATCCTGGAAAGGAGGCAGTAACCAAAAACACCCTCCGTGATCTCAGGCAAAGGGAAACCCCAACAAAAATCAAAACTAGGAGCCAAACAACTCCCAAGGGTAGAACAAGAGTGTAATATCCCAAAATCGGGACTGCTAACAAGGAATGACTGAAAAACGCATTTTCCAGGAATGGATGCTACAAAATATGAAATCTTTCCTTGGATCCCTTAGATCTGACTATCTAAGACATAAACCCAAGAGGATATTAGGAACAAATCTTTCTAGGTGGGTTAAACAGATCTACCACACATAGGAAGGCTTGAAAACTGCCCAAAGAAGGGACTACAACAATACAAAAGAACACTGCCCAGAAAATAACGTTGTTTTTTATAGCAGTAGTAGTAGACCAATATGACATCTTAAAAATATCTTATACAATGATAAATCAAATTTACAATATAGCCCAATCAATGTACACGAGAAAGAAGGATACTTTTATGGGGAAAAACCCTCTAAAAGATGTGTTGCAACGATATAATTCACTGTAAAGCCATGAAAACATTATTTTCATGAGTAAAAAATAGTTGTAGGTTAAAAATCAGATCTAGGATATATCTGTGTACAAAATATTAGATCTATATCAGATATGTACATTAGATTGTCTCTATTTTACATACCCCTTGGGGTTTTCGGCAAAACATGAAAGCACAAGAGTAGATCTAAGATCTACTGCAGCAGATCTACAGAATAATTCAGAAATTATGAAGTAGATACATCAATGAATAGATTAGATCTGAAAAATACATGGATTAGATGGCTAATCCATGGATCACCATAGTGTAAGGAAGGCTCCTTTACATCAGAGATCTCTCCTCCAAATAGTTTCCAAACACCCTGCAACTTCCCACTTGTAAAATAACATAGTCCAGGGATATAAACTACACTGTAGGCTTGATGTATAATTTGGCCTGATGCCAAGGTATGGATCTGGAGCTCCAATCAGCTAATACACTCTTTTGAATGGGATAGAAGGCTTTCCTACTGAAAAGAGGCACTAGTAAGGCCTAGATTTGAATATATCTAGCCTCCACTTGTTGCTACTCAGAAGGAAAATCAAACCCTCAACAAGATATGAGTTGTAGTTGGAAGAAGAAGCTTGGCCAAATGCCTGATAGTGGACCAAGAAATGAAATACTCTTCCAAGATTTTCTCTAGGAAGGAGGTGGGATTCCCGATCAGGAACACCCAGTGCTAAACAACACTATTCTCAACTAAACATCAAGAGAATGAGAAGTGTATAAACAGACAAATCTTTTCAAGAGAATATGTTCAACAACCCCTCTCATGTTGCTCTCCTCTTTCATTTATAGGATGAAATCCTTGCAAAACCCTAAACCATCTCAAAGGTTTAGCTCCTTTCGCATTTGGAACCTCCAACTAGATCTGCACTGTTCATCTAGGTACATTGCATCTCGACAGCACTGTAGATTTGGTCTTATTGACCCAGTCAATTGTCACAATCCCTTTTCACACATGATGGAGTTTTATTAAGGCAGCCTGGATTTAGCCTTGTTCACATGGGCATTGATTTATTTTGTTGTTTAAGTAATTTAATTTGTCCTCCTTTACAATTTTATTCTTGTGACAAGAAAATGAAAACAAAATTGAATATTCCTATTAGCTTGGGTTAATTAGGAATATTACAGTCCTCTCCTCCAAAATGTTGCTTATCCTCAGGAAAATAATAAGGTGAGTGCTGCAACTCATCTCCTCCTCCATTGATGTCACAAACAAAGGATAAGCTTCTCTCATAAGCTAAGTGATCACCAAACCATCCATCCATGACTTGTCCCAACAATGTCCTCATGAGATGCAAACAACTCCTCCCATAAGGAAACAATGAATCACATGAAACAACCATGGTTTTCCCAATGCCTTCCCTTAAATATAAGACATAAAGTACAGGGAGTGTAGTTATCCCATAGGGCACATGCATGCCTTCCCTCCTTCCTCCATTCATCCCCATGGAAAGTACAAGTACATCATCAATATAGGGGATCAAGACAATGTACAAACAAACAAAAATGTGTGTACATGGAGGTGGATCATAGTCCCACGTGTGGAACCAGCACAAAGCATCCCCTACCTACATCAAACGAAGATGTGGTAAGTGGTTTTCCCACCACTTGCTGCCAAAGTCATCTCACTATTGCAAAAAATGTGAGATATATTTGGTGCCTTTGGGAAGCACCCATCATGAAAATAAATCTCCCTTTGCACATCAAGGGAGTGGAAAAATTTAGAATTGTTAGTGGCCCAAAAATTTTCATGACATTTACATGATACATTTCTCCTTTTAGGAGTCATGGCCTTCATAAAAATGGTAAAAGAACATGTATAAACAAAAAAATAAACTTCGTTTACATGAACAGATTCTTTACCATCAAAGTTACTCATACACATGGAGTTGTGCATGGACTTTTCTCCTCTTCCAAAAGAAGGAAGAGATGGCTGAAATGGCTCTTGCATAGAGTCCCTTGGTTGCCCCAACTCCACATAGCTCATGCACTCTTGAAAGTGCTGATGTAGTTCCTCTATGAAGCCTTTCCAATCAAAGCTCCTCATGATTAGAGTGTAGATCTTCATTGACTGCATATGGCTATAAAAGAACTCGTTGTGTGCTCATTGTAGTATCTTTTGCTTGAGCTTGGAAGCTCCAAACAAGAAGAATCTACCATGATGATAGATTACCCCTCCTTGGACTAAGTAGCCCTCTTCTTGCAACATTTCATCAAGTATCATACATGTGTGAAGATCTTTGGAATATTCTACAAGCAGTTGAGATTCGCAATACAGATCTACACTGCTCAATAATGACAGCACTGATGATACATCCACAGGAATGTCTGTCATATTGCTGATCTTCTCCTTGGAATTCCCCATGCCACAGGTGTGTGTTGGAAGGTTGATCCTCCCATTCTTCTCTTCCCACAGCACAGATATAGATAAGAGAGTGGGTGGTGATGTTAAGTGAATAAGATCCCTCTTCTCCTTGAGCTCACCCAAGCCTCCCAACACTGTAGCCTTGTCTTCTAATGCTCCAATCCCACTTGGAATCATGAGTGGAGAATCAAGATGTGGGACACCTTTCACCAAATCTAAATCAGGTGGTCTCCCAGGTGGTTTTCCACAAGACAATGATGCCTCATGGTTCATTCTCCCATGCTTATCAGATGGGATCAAAATTCCCTTGCTTCCACAGTGTAAGTCTACCTCTGATTTTTGTGTGGAAGTATTTTGAAACTTGGAGACCCCTCTTAGTGGTGTAAGAGTGCCTCTGGTTAGAGAATTTGCCCCATCTTCTGATAATGGATCAAGTAGGTGACCCCTCCTTTGTTCTGTCTCATTATCTTTTAGGAAAGACACATGCTGCTCATGTCCTCCATATGGAAGATCCTTAGGAAATACTTGCAAAGGGGCAAGAACTCCTCTAGTGGAAGCCATTGCTTCATCTCCATATCCAACTGAAAATAGATCTACCCCTATTGTCACAGTGCTAGATGATCTTCTATGCTCTTCCTCTCCCTCCTCATCATGGTTGGATAATGCTTCATCATCAAGAGATCCTTTTTGTTGACCTCTTAGTGAGGAAGAATCCCTCTTGTCTTCTCTTTGAGAAAAGAGATCTTGCTGTAGTGGGGCTTTTTCTTCTAGAAAATTGTGCAAAAAATTATGCAAAGATGCATATTTCTTGGGCTTGATTTTATCTTCCCAAGAAGTCTAAGAATGTCTCTCATCAAATCTTGTCACTAGTCTCCTAGTGAATCTCGCATAAGAAGATATGTTTATCCCCTTTAAGGAAGAGCATTCAAACAACCACCAAGAATAAGATTTCCCTTGAAGATGCAGTGCTGCTAATCTCAAGGTTTCTCCTTCTGTCACTTGATGCAGCTAGAAGTATGTTTCAAGCTTCTTTACCCAAGACTTGGCTAAGTCTTTAGGTGATCCATCAAAAGTAGGTAGAGAGAATCTACCCAAAGTGTGTTGAAGGCACCCTTTTCTCCTATTGTAGGTGTTGGATCTTGCTTCTTTGAGTTGAAAGAAATCTTTGAAACTGAGATGATCTTTGAATATATTTGATAGAGACTTATATTCTTGGAGATAATCACCAAGAGATTCCTCCTTTTATGTTCCTCCCTTTCCTTCTTTCTTTGACAAGAAAGTAGGCATGTTCCAACGTTGCAGATCAGGTTGTGTGGCTGAATGCTCACACACATGGTAGGAAGCACTGTGGATTTATTGATGTAAGAATCCTCCATTGGGATCTGCATGTATTTCCCTCTTCATTCCCTGGATTTCTTCCTTCAGTTCATGCATAGCTTGAGAAATAGTTTTTGAGAACTCTTCTATCTGCAAACTTCCAGATAAAGGGTTTAGACCCTTTACTTTTGTGTATTTGATGTAGCCACATTTCTTCATCAATATTTTCCTCCCATTAAAATACATATTGGCTCTTCAAAAGAAAGGCATAGGTTGTGCCAAGAAAGATGCTGTAATACCACTGTAATAACCCAAAATCAGGACTACTAGCAAGGCATGACTGGAAAACACATTTTCCAGGAATGGTTATTACATAATATGAAATCATCCATTGGATCCATTATATCTGAGTATATAATACCTAAATCCAAGAGGAGATCATAAAAAAATCTTTCTAGGTGGGTTAAACAGATCTCCCACACTTGGGAAGGCATGAAAATTGCCCAAAGAAGGGACTGCAAAAATACAAAAGAACACTGCCCAGAAAATAACATATTTTTTTATAGCAGTAGTAGTATACCAATATGAAAGCTTAAAAATATCTTATACAATGATAAATCATATTTACAATACAAGCCAATCAATGTACAGGAGAAAGAAGGAGACTTTTATGGAGAAAAACCCTCTAAAAGAGGTGTCGCAACAATATAATTCACTATAAAGCCATGAAAACATTATTTTCATGAGTAAACAATATTTTTAGGTTAAAAATCAGATCTAGGATAGATATGTGTACAAAATATTAGATATATATCAGATCTATACACTAGATTGTTTTTTTTTTTATATACCCCTTGGGGTTTTCAGCAAAACATGAAATCATGAGAGTAGATTTGAGATCTACTGCAGCAGATCTACAGAATGATTCAGAAATTATGAAGTAAATACATCAATGAATATATCAGATTTGAAACATACATGGATTAGATGGCGAATCCATGGATCACCATAGTGTAAGGAAGGCTCCTTTACACCAGAAATCTCTCCTCCAAATAGTTGCCAAACACCCTACAACTTCTCACTTGCAAAATAACGCAATCCAGGGATATAAAACACGTTATAGGCTTGATGTAGACTTTGGATTGATGCTAAGGCATGGATCTAGAGCTACAATCAGCTAATACACTGATGTCAATGGGATAGAAGGCTTTCCCACTAAAAAGAGGCACTGGTATGGTCGAGATTTGAATAGATCTAGCCTTCACTTGCTGCTACTCGCAAGGACAACCAAACCCTCAATAGGATATAAGTTGTAGTTGGAAGAAGAAGCTTGGCCAAATGCCTGATAGTGGACCAAGAAATGCAAGACTCTTCCAAGATCTGCTCTAGGAAGGAGGTGGGATTCTCGATCAGGAACACCTAGTGCTAAACAACACTATTCTCAGCTAAACAGCCACATAATGGGAAATGTATAAACAGATAAATCCTGTCAATACCATATGTTCAAAAACCCCTGTCATGCTTCTCTCCTATTTCATTTATAGGATGAAAGCCTTGAAAAACCCTAAACCATCTCAAATATTTAGCTCCTTTCACATTTGGAACCTCCAACTAGATCTGCGTTGTTCATCTAGGTACAATGCATCTGGACAGTGCTGTAGATTTTTTCATGTTGACCCAGTAAATTGTCACAATCCCTTTTCACACGGGAAGGAGTTTTATTAAGGTAGCCCATATTTATCCTTGTTCACATGGGCATTGATTTATTTTGCTATTTAAGGAGTTTAATTTTTCCTCCTTCACAATTTTATTCTTGTAACAAGAAAATGAAAACAAAATTGAATATTCCTATTAGCTTGGGCTAATTAGGAATATTACAAAGAGGGCTAATCTTTGGACCAACCACTCTTGTGCAATTTGTGGTGAGTATGTCCATTACACTCATCACTGTCTCGAACTCCCCAAGCTAAAGAAGCTTCAAGGTAACTAAGGACAAGGGGGACCTACACAGAAAACAGTTGTAATGTAAGAGCCCTTCCCCCACGAAGGGGTTGTTAGTACCCAACAACAACAACAACCACCTCTTGATGATTTTGGAAAAAAGAACCACGAAATCTATATAATGTTATGAAACCAGCTCCAAAAAGAGAAGAAAAGAGATATCAATGCCTTAGAAATAAGCTTATGAGAAACATAAATACATTATGAAATGAAAAATTACTTGTATGATGCACATACAAAAAACCTCCTTTCTATATATAAAGGAGTCAGGGGCCTAATAATAATAACAATATGGGGGTTACAAGTGTACAATAATAACAATAAGGGGGTTACACTAACAGCAATAAGGGACTATACTAGTAATATAGGGACCTAACATGCCCCTCTCCTTCAAAAAATTGTTGTCCTCAACGCTTGAGTAGCTCTGGGTGTTTCTATATAAAATTCTCATCCTCCCATGTAGAATCTTGAGTGGGTAAGTTCTTCTACTTGATGAGATACTCTGAAATTGATCGATTCCGTAGCTGTCGAGTTCTTGTTTTCGTGACTGCTTCAGGTTCCAATATGATTTTTCCTTCCTCATCAAGTTCTGGCAATATTTTTTGAACTGGAATATTTTCACCTATAACCTTCTTTAAGAATGAACCATGGAAAAATGGATGCACTCGTGAAGAAGCAGGAAGCTACAATTTGTATGCCATAGTACCAATCTTTTCCAACACCTTGTAAGGACCATAGTACTTTGGCGATAATTTATTATCCTTCTTAGCTTGCTTGAGGGACATTTGTTTGTATGGTTGTAGCCATAAAATTACCCAGTCTCCTACATCAAGAATTCTCTCGCTGCGATGTTGATCTGCTTGTTGTTTCATTAAATTTTGTGCCAAATTCATGTTATCCTTTAAGAGTTGGAGAACTTCTTGTTGATGCTCGATGTGATCTTCCACTACTTGAACCTTCGAATTTTCTCTTAAATATGATGTGATGGATGGTGGATGATATACATAAAGTGCCATAAATGGGGTCATTTTTGCTGCAGTATGGAAGGAAGTGTTATACCACCATTCAGCAAGAGGTAACCACTTGACCCATTGTGTTTGTTTATCAGATACAAAACAACGAAGATATCCTTCCAAACATTTATTTACTATCTCAGTTTGACCATCAGATTGAGGATGATAAGATGAGCCATGAGCTAATTGAGTACCCAAACAAGAAAATAACTCTGTCCAAAAATTTCCAGTAAAAATTGGATCTCTGTCGCTCACAATAACCCTTGGGCTTCCATGTAGCTTTTGAATTCTGTCCATAAATGTAGTAGCAACTGTACTTGCTTTAAATGGATGAGATAAAGCACAAAAGTGTGCATAATTGGTAAGTCTATCAACTACCACCATGATTACACTCTTTCCTTCGGACTTAGGTAAACCTGTGATAAAATCCATTGAAATCTCCTCCCAACATTGACTTGGAATGGATAAGGTTTGTAGAAGTCTCGGGTTCTTAATTGTCTCAACTTTATTCTGCTGGCAAACCAAACATTCCACCACAAAATTTTGAATATCAGATTTAAGGCCATCCCAAAAAAAATCTTTCTTCACCCTATGGTAAGTTTTTAAACATCCTGAGTGTCCTCCTAAAGGAGAAGTGTGCAATTCCAAAAGAATCTTTTGTTTTAGTTGGGAATTCTTACAAAGATATAAGCAATCTTTGTACCATAAAGAATCATTTTTCCAATTAAATGTATCAGATGTACTAGGATCTTACTGCAACTTTTTAATGAGTGTCCATACTTCTTTTTCCTTCTTCCATTCATCTCTTGCTTCGGTTACCCAATCTGGTTGGATAATAGAAATGGCACAAAGCAATGCTTCCACCTCTTCATTCTTTCTTGAGAGTGCATCTGCAACAACATTAAGCTTCCCTTTTTTGTAGATTAATTCAAATTCATAACCCAACATCTTTGTGACCCATTTTTGTTGCTCTTCTGAAGATATTCTTTGTTCCAAAAAAAATTTAAGACTATCATGATCAGTTTTTACCTTGAAGTGTCTTCCCATTAGGTAAGTTTTCCATTTCTTTAGTGCATGCAGTATTGCTAACATTTCCTTCTCATAAATAGGTTTCTGTAAATAATTTTGTTTGAATGGAAAGCTTTCAAAAGCAATGGGTCTTCCTTCCTGCATTAAAACATCACCAATTCCATTTCCTGAGGCATCACATTCCACAATAAAGGTTTTTGTGAAGTCTGGCGTAGCTAAGACCGTTGCTAGGCACATTGCCTCTTTAAGAAGTTCAAAGGCCTTAGTTGCTTCAAGAGTCCATGAAAATGCATCTTTCTTCAATAATGTTGTTGGACGTGCTGCTATTCTCCCATAATTCTTAGCAAAATTGTGATAATACCTTGTTAACCTGAGAAATCCTCGTAACTTCTTTATGGTTGTGGGGACTTTCCATTCCTTAATGGCTTTAATTTTGTTAGGGTCTACCTTAACACCCTCGTGAGATACAATATGACCTAGATATTCCACCTCTTGTACTCCAAAGAAACATTTGGACATTTTTGCATATAATTGTTTCTCCTGCAACAGTTTGAGCACCCTATCAACATGTTCAACATGATCCTTCCAAGGCCTGTTGTAGATTAGTATATCATCAAAAAATACTAGCACAAATTTTCTAAGGAAGGGTTTGAAAATGGAATTCATCAACCCTTGAAATGTAGAAGGTGCATTCGTAAGGCCAAAAGGCATGACCAAAAATTCATAATGACCTGCATGAGTTCGAAATGTTATTTTTGGAATATCTTCAGTCTTCATTCTAATTTGATGATATCTTGAACGAAGATCCAACTTGGTAAAATAAATTTCTCCATGTAATTCATCCAATAATTCATCAATCATAGGAATGGGAAATTTATATTTAGTGGTGAGCTTATTGAGCTCCCTATAATCCGGACACATGCGCCATGATCCATCCTTCTTGTGTACCAATACTAAAGGAGCAGAGAAAGAACTTTGACTAGGTTGAATTATACCCGCCTCTAACATTTCTGCAATCATACATTCAATTTCGTTGTTTTGGACATAAGGATATCTATAAGGCCTGATTTTTCTAGGAACACTTCCTGGAATCAAATGAATATCATGATCATGATCATGAATAGGTGGGAGTCCTTTGGGAGTTTCAAACACCTTGGAATGATTATCCAAGACTTGTTGGAGATCTGCAGAAATAGATGATTTTGATGTTGGAACTTCTAGTGAGCATAATTGTTCAATTATGCCTCGTTTTTCTTTCTTTAGAAGCTTTGTCATGAAATTAGAGATTATTATCTTTCCCAGCTTCCCTAAAATACCCCATAATTCAACTTCCTTTCCTTCTGAAAAAAATTTCGAGAAAATTTATTGAAAATCAAAAGCTACCATCCCCAAATATTGTAACCATTGTACTCCTAGTACAACATCAGCACCTCCCATAGGAATGGAAAGCATTGGACTATTCGATACATATTCCCCCATGGTTAGCTTGATATTATGGAATTTTCCAGAGAAATTTATACTTCCTCCATTTGCAACCATCACTTGACATTCTGGTGCTGGGTATAGGAAACACTTCAATTCCTTGGCTACCTTACAATGAATAAAATTATGGGTGCTACCTGAATCAATCAACACTATAACTTTTTCTTCTTGATATGTCCTTCTAACTTGAGAGTTTGAGGAGTGGTAATTTCTGCCAATGCATTACACGATATGGTCGGACTCATTTCTTCCTCTTGTAGGGATGGTTCCTGGTTTATATCCTCTTCTTTTTCATTTTCCTCTTCCTCTTCACAATCTATGTAAAATAATTTCTTCTCAGCACACTGATGACCTTTAATGTATTTTCTATCACAACTGTAGTAAAGCCCTTTTTCTCTTTTTTCTTCCAATTATTGTGGTGTCAACCTTGTAGGTTGTGGAAATCTAGGCGTAGCAACACTTCCTTATTTATAGAAGTGAGTGGTAGGCTTCCTTGTTGCCATAATTTTACATTCAATTTTTCTTTCCAACTTGAATGCCTTCTCCAATGAATCAGGTTCCAAAACTCGAACTTCATGTTGGATGTTATCCTTTAAAGTACCTATGAAGAGATCAATCTTGTGTTCCTCTAGAATATCAGTTACCCTTATATTCAATTTTTGGATGTCCTCAATGTGCTCCCCCATTAAACCCTTTTGTTTGAGATTTATCAATTGGCTAAAGAAGGTGTTGCTCTTTGTATCCTCATAATGTACTATCATTTCCTCCGTAAAAATTGACCAAGTGACAATTTTTTTACGGAAGCAAATCCATCGATACCATACAAATGTATTTTGTTCTAAATGTAAAGTTGCAATGCGTAATTTTTGTGTGTTTTGCACATTATGGAGATCAAAATATTGCTCCATCTGTAGTATCCATGTTACAAGATCCTTTCCATCAAACTTCCTCATATCCATTTTTGGAATATGGTGGTTCTTCCTGCCAACATTAGAGTTTATGAAGTCACGATTAACATTTATTTTGTTCTCATCATGAGTTTCCTCTACTATATTTTCACTATTAGGAAACATTTCTTTTATCAACTTTGTCAAATCTTCCATGTCTGATTTTAGATCATTCTTCATGTTTTCCATGTTGTCTTTCATTTTTTCATTGATCTTAGCTTCCATGTCATCCATCTTAGATTCCATGACTTTCTTCAAACCATCCATATTATTCTTCAAACCATCCGTCTTTGCTTCCACGCCTTTCTTCAAAACTTCCATTTCATTTTTTGTTTCTCTTTGCGAGATCAAAATTTGGTGCACTTGCTCTTGTAATTTTGATAGATCATGTTGCAATTCTTCATATTCATGAGTCATAGTAGAGCCTTATGAAGGCTTAATGGATGTTGAATTATCTTTATGGGGAATTTTTTTGAACCTAATATTGATATAAATTCTACAATATGCCCTTGGAATCACTTCAAATTGATTCTTCAAACAAGACTTATGAAATTCAGAAAACAAAATACACACCTTTTTCTTGCTTTTGAGGAGCTCGATATTGAAATTGTATTATCTCTGTGATTGTGGCTCTTCAATATCTGAAATTCGGCATTGAGGTAGCCTTATGAATTATCTTTCGAATGCCACAAGTATATTGATTTGGATTCTCCAAGGTAATGTTATGTCCAATCTCGCACAATGACGTAATTATGGATTAGTTATGTAGAGTGAACTTGTATGAATTGACACATGTCATTGTTTTGTATTTTAGCTCATAAATTGATAGAAATGAAAGTACATTCCATGTACTTGTGACCACCTTTTACGGCACTCCAATCCGATGCTCAACGAGAGAGTTATGAATATTTTCCCACGATCACCTATTTGAGATAATATTCAGGAGCCTAAAAAAGCACTACCTTCCATAGATAATATCTCTGAAAATATTGTGAACCAAGCTTTGAAATTTTTCTACAATTTTCCTTAGATTTCATCGTCATGCCATGATGACCTGTTTAGATTAAATTGAGAAGCCTACAAAAAGACCACGATGACCTGTTTAGATTAAATTGAGAAGCCCACAAAAAGACCTAACTTCCACAGATCATATCTCTGAAAATATTGCAAACCAAGATCTGAAATTTTTTGATGATGTTCCTCAGAATTTCGGCTTCGCACCCTAAAAATTTCAGCTTCTGAGACTTCGTAGAAAATTTTTTATAGAGAAAATTCCACAATGACCTGTTTGGAGTAGTGAAACCCTAGAATCTAAAGCTCTAATACCAAATGTTGTGAAACCATCTCCAAAAAGAGAAGAAAAGAGATATCAATGCCTTATAAATAAGCCACTTCAAGGGGGAAAACTCCAATACATTACATGAATGAGCAATTCTTGGATGATACAAATTACAAAACCTCCTTTCTATATATAGGAGTCCATGGGGCCACAATGTAATCCTAGTGGGGCCATAATGTAATCCTAGCCGACCTAAAAATAATAATTTAAGGGAACAATAATAACAATATGGGGGTTACAAGATTACAATAATAACAATAAGGGGGTTACACTAACAACAATAAGGAACTATACTAGTAATATAGGGATCTAACATATAACTGGCGAGGAAATGTTCTTTCAAACATGGAATAGAAGTTATGATACCCTTCCAGACACTAGTGTGTCAGGGGATAGCACAAGTGCACCTAAAACACCATTGACTATATAAAAAATTCATATTGAACCTTTTCCAAAAATGGCTAAGGGTTGAACAAGGCGGGTAGGACACCACTCCAAAGAGGCCCATAATTATAGCATCGTGGATAACTTAGCACAATCTCCCACTGCCATGTCAAATTTATAAGTCCTGCAATATTTCCCAAAGCAAAGGAAAGCCTTACTTTACACATTAGCCACAATCAACCCTAATTATTCATTCCTAATGGATTTTGACTTAGATAAAGCCACCCATAGGCTTCCGTCATTGGCTGCCTTCCAGATACTGGTGTCATTCCAGAACATCACTATCCACTGATGTACCATTTATGAGGGTGCATCTACATGCATCATGTAAAAAAGTGTTTAGCAAAAGTTGGGATCCCCCAAACTAAAGCCATCAAACATCACACTTAGAGCATACCACCAGCGCCCTTATGCGCCTGTCAGTCACTGCCAAAATGTCCCAATCTTCTTGGCTGATAAGACGGTTCTTATAGACATTGAGGTATTGGATGGTCAACTAGATTACAACATACACCTTGGATGGAGTTACATGTACGCCATGTTTGCCATAACATCCTCTATGTTCCCGATCATGATGTTCCCCCATGAGGATCACATCATCACCATTGACTAGTTAACATACCATGAAAAGCGACCCATGACGAACATTGATGTCATTCTACCCTACGTAAATACATCTGTAGAATAACTCACATGGTACCAATAATATGGCCATGGAAAATTCAAATCATCGTCTATCCTCAAATCATTCCTAGGAGACACCCTTATCATACCAAAATCATTCGTTGATATCACAGGGGCCCCAGTGTGCATGATGTCATGATCAAGCACCAAGACCTACCAGGAGATAGATACTAAAAGTAACGAAACCGAGGCCACTGACACAATGCCCTCTCTATCCTACAACATCTCCCAAACTCATTTTCTATACCATCCACCTAGTTTTGTGACACATCAAGTTTTGGCAACAGTATTATTGCCAAACATATATTTTGCAATACCAGTTTGGTACCTAGTCCCACCTGCCATGATGGGAGGCACGAGCATCACTGGTATAGGATTAACCTCTATCACTCCTGAGGAGGCCCCACCTATTAAGGAAAACCCCATAGCCATACTGGTTAAAGAAACTCCCATCACAAAGCTATTAAAAGTGACCAGGAAACCTCTAAAAAAATGGAAAAATATAGAAAAACCCATCATGCCAATGGAATTACAACATTTTCCATTGTGCGATATTGTAGGCCACCCCACCAATACCTACCTGTATTTGGAAAAATTATAAATTCTCCTTAGATATGATTGAAATATCGCAAGGACAAGTTCCTGTAAAAATGAACTAGTCACAAAAAACCAAGGAAAAACATTTCGCACCAACCATGCATGCGCTATCTATAACAATTATGGGCATTACACTCATCATTGTCTAGAAAATACCATGATATACAGATGCCTTACACACCCTAGGACAATCATATCAAGCGGATCCATCGATTCAATCAAATGGGGAAGAACCTCAGCTCATATTATACATATAGGAGGCACGACAGTCACCAAAATGACCGTCATTCATTCCTCATCCTCCTGTCCAACACTGTGCACTCTGTGACGAACATGACCATTTCATTTCCAACTGCACAACCCTAGAGATGTTCAAATATGGTATTCAGTTAATGTAGTATAACATGCCAACCTTCTAGTGATCCAAAATTCATGTCAGATATATTATGGAAATCACCCATTACATCATTGCCAGTACATCCCTCGATTTTATTTAGCTTGAACCAGTTTACGCATGACCATTGTGTGCCTCTTCCTAGAAGACGGATCATATACAAAATCCATGGAAATCTCGACAACGAAAGAGGAGGTGAAAAGTATATCCATCCTCTTTCTGTTAGAAGAAAAGCGACCAGTTGGGGGGCACATAGTCACCCCCAACCACCATCCATGGAGAATAAAAACCTATGCATTATGCAATGCACACAACCATTTGGTCATCAAATTCCCATACCTACTATCACTATGCAAATGGTACCCAATCACCTCACCAACCCTGAGGGAAGGGAATACCCAAGAAATGCATTTTTGTATAGTATGTTAGGGCAACCATCATGCTTAGCATTGTACTTATATCCCTCGAGTGCACCCACTAATTGACATTATTCATTGAATGGAAACACACTGCCAAGATACGATTAGTCCTGAGCTTAGAAAATCTAATGTAAGGTGGATTTCCCCTAGGCAGCCTACCCCATATCAATACCAAAGCATTGGGTGAGTTAGAAAGATGCAGCGGCCTAGAAGGACACATGTCCAGCATAGGGAGGCATGTGATTGATGTGACAAAATAGACCACCAAGTAAATCAATGCAAGGAACAAGAGAAGGTCACACAGTGCTATTGTAGGATTTGCTAACATTTTCACCATAAAATTAATTGTGAGCACCTCCCAAGGCTACGAGTGACAAGAAAAACATTAATTATACACTCCCAAAGAGAGCTATATCTCTCGAAACCAAAAACTCAGAAATGGTAGTAGCGGAATCTTTCCCCTACGCCTAATCCTTTCCAAGCGTCCATTTTATGGACGAAGAGTAGTGTTGGTTTTCACACCATCTACTTAGTAGACACCATGGTACCATGCACCATTTTCACTGGAAAAAACCATGAAACAACGACATTCCCATTAATGGAAAAATTAAGGCACCTTTGCACCAAGAAAAATTTCCAAATCCTGGAGAATGCAAGTACTCTTGGTATACCCCGTGAGGAATCTACACTCGCTCTCACGCAAGTTGCTACCATGGAAATTCCTCCCACACCAAATGTCGATGACATGATACATCATGTATGATTCATATCATCATGTATCAGAAAAATGACTCGTGTTGTCTACTCATCAGCCATAGGTGTCAAGTCAGCTACAACTACGAGAGTAGTTGTACTGATGATGTTGCAAACCCAATCTATCTGCACCTTGTCAACTACCTTTGGTTCCACCACATTTATTATGGAATCTGATTCATGTCTATCGACCATCTCTGTTAGGACTGAACCACCTCCTCACAACCTTGCACAGACTCAATCCACCTTAGGATACTTATTCCACTCATATGAGGATATTATTGAGGCCATGACAGAACCAGATTATCTGTGGGATGTGATGCATCAGCGATCGTTTTTTCTTCCTGAACAAAAATTCGGACCTAACAAAATAGGAAAAAAAGAGATTTATGCAATCGAATCAAAGTATTTCCTTCCATCAGTGAAATTCAATTAGTTCAAAAATCCCATTCCAGCGGCCGATGCATTCGCAGAAGGGAACATGTCAAACATTTATCCTACCATCAAGGTGTGAATATCTCTCAAAATCCTAAGAAAGTTGAAGAAATATCACTAGGGGCTGCATTTTCCCCAGATCAGATAACCTCTTACACCCACTTTTTGCAATAATATCGAGATATATTCACGTGGGACTACTTAGAAATGTCAGGGCTTAGTCCCACTATAGTAGAGAACCACATTGACACTTGTCTTGATGTACCACTAGTAAGCCAGAAACAACATCAACTGCACCCATCCAAGGCAAAATAAATTAAACAATAAATCCATAAGCTTCATAAAATCGGGTTCATCTACCCCATTTCTTACACATCATGAGTTTCCAAACCTGTTCTCATCATGAAAAAATAGGGAATCATACGTGTCTGTACGAATTTTCACAATTTGAACAAAGCTTGTCCAAAGGACAATTACCCTACCTCATTCATCGACCAAGTCATCGATGTCGGTAGGGGACAAGAGACCCTGTCCTTCATGGATGGTTTATCTAGGTATAACCAAATCAAAATATGGCACACTGATTGGTACAATACCATGTTCACCACCCCATGGGGTACGTTCACGTATCAAGTAATTCCATTTGGTAATAAAAATGTTAGAGCCACTTTTTAGTGGGCCATGAATTATATCTTCTATGACTTGGCACACCTCATCCTTGCCTACTTGGATGACCTCAATGTTTGATCCAAGAAGCAACCTAATCATCTCTAGGATCTACGACTAGTATTCCAATGATGTCGATAGTACAACCTATGTTTGAATCCCCTTAGGTGCATCTTCTGCATCACAACATGATCACTTCTAGGTTTTATTTTGTCCCAATAAGGGATTAGAGTTGACCCCCTCAACTTCCAAGCTACGAAAGAGGTACCACCACCTTGAATCCTCAAGAAAACCCAACGATTGGAGGGAATGACCAATTTTCTGAGATGCTTCATCCCAGACTACACCACTTGTTCTCAAGGATTCCTACACCTCCTCTGTCAGGACATCCAATTCAAATGGGAAGATCAAGCCCAACAATCATTTGAGGTGCTAAAAGACACATTATCTTCAGCACCATTGATTATTCCACCCAAACTATGACAAGGATTACACCTTGTACCTATCGGCATCTAAAACCTATTTGGCCAGGGTGTTCATCCAGGAGGGCCCAACGGGAAATAACATGTAATTTATTACGTTACTTGTTGGGGTTCCCATGTTTTGGCAAGGTTGGAAATACCAAAAGATGATATAGCATCAAACCACTTTCAGACCTCGGGATCTAGCCCTCCTGGGTCCAGAGAGGGATCTCTCTATGATTGTCAAAGGTATATATGTCTTCGAGGCTCAAATTTAATATGTTAGACTAGTTATAGGCACAAGGTTTGTTTGTTTGATTTGTTTTGATTTGGTTTTTGGGAATCTGGAATGAAGGGTTCAATATAAGACAAGGCAAGGAAAAGAATATTTTAGGCAAAGAGAGATAAATTCAGATAGTATTCAAGACCATTGGGCAAATGGAGTCAGGAAAGGGTTTACTTGTTGTTCAATATGTTGGCTTTCAGTTGGGCTAGTCATCTAAAGCATTGGATCCTAAAAATATAGGTGGAGTGAAACAATGAGGGAAGAAAGTGAAAGAATGAGGGTAAACCAATTTCTATCTATAGATCAGGTCAGAGATCATTTATATCCAGACCTGCTTGGACATACTCTTAGGAAACTCTCAAAGAAATGCAAGGAACAAACTGAGGGAACTTAGAAAGGTTTAACTAACTGAAAAGGATCCTAGTGAGACAGAGACAGAGTTCTAAACTCCCAGTGCTCCCAATTCATTCAATTAAACTCTAACAAGAACATCTAAGAAGTAGATTCATTAACTCATACATCAGCTAGCAGGAAATAACATCAACTACACTGGTTAAATTAACTGAAACCAATTCTCAGATAACACATTTAGCAGAAAACATTAAGGCAAGGAGAGTAGAAGCATAGGGTGCCTAACAAGGGAAAATCCTATGCCAGATTTCTGATGCAAGCCAGAAGAACTAAAATGGAATGAAATAAAACACAGAGACAGAAAAACATCACCGCAGCTTTAGATCAGGATCCAAAGAAATGTGCTTGTCAAATTAAGAGCAACACCAATCAGGTACAACATTTTCCAATAGCTTGAAATTCAGTTTGAAAACATACTCCTCAGCCTATCTTACAACTTTACACAGTGATCATGCCTCAAGAGAAATCTTGCAATACACAGATATCTCATCAACAATGTTTACAATAATTTTCTCATGAGTTTTATAGTTGAAAGAGAGCAGAGGAGGTAGGTGAAGAACTAAATGAAGAATTAAAGCGCAGAAAAGAAAGAGGGCCGAAACCCATTCTATTTTAACTCCTGTGCATTGATCTCTAGTATCCTTTGGGTGCACGAATGATCCTCTTCAGGCCTCCAAGTACTCTGATATGACCCTGATGTACAGTGGCTTGCAATACCCTGTAGTACCTTTGGAGAAAGAGCAAAGGGTGAGTAAATGGTGGAGAAGTTCGCCATACCACATAACAGATGTTATGATGGCTTTGGACTGTGTTTAAGGTGTAAATATTCCCTAGAGCATGGCATAGAGTAAAAGCAGTATGGGCAACTCATCCATTCTTGGAGAAAAACATTCTGCTGATGTAGAGAACATGCTATATATTAATTTCTGCACATCCGTATCCTCTGGTGGTCCATGATTTATTTGACCTGGTAGCTTTCTTTGAAGAACTTGGTTTAGGGCTCAAAGATCTTCATTTGCATGCCTGAAAATCTCTGCCACTTCATTTATGCCTCTGTCGGTGAAAAATGGCCACTGTATCAACACTGTGTAATCATGGCGGCATTTCACCTCCTGTACCCTGCAAAAAACCATAGCTGTGTGAAGAAATCCATGCACGGAGGAGGTGGATGGAGCGGAGGCTCATGGAGATGTGGTGCAGGGGCGGTGGTGAAATGGTGCTTGGGCTAAAACAGTGGTGGAAATGCAAAACTGTGGTGTAAAATATGAATAATAGGGTTTTGATGGAGCAGAGAGCGCAGACCATTAGATCGTGGTCCAGGGAAAAAGATCAATGTCGGAGATTGACACAGCTGGATGGTTTTATGAAAACAGACGAAATGAATATGAAATATTAATTTTTAGTGTAAATGCAAAACTTTGGTTAAAATCGGAAATGCAAAGGGAATGGAGGAAAATGCAATGAAACCAGCAGACATGAACATACGAGGTGGGACTCGGCGTGGTGGAGGGCGATCAGATCCGAGCAGTCAGATCGTTAGATCCAACGGACGGTCAGGATTTAGTCAGAGAATCGCAATCACTATGGATGAGAGGGATGCACACTTTATAATTTGCAATGTGATTGGGATGTGCAATGACCTTTGGATCTAGCGGAGGAATGAACGGCGGAGATCTGCTTGGAGGAATCGCAATCGGAGGGGAACAAGTGAAACACATTACAAATGTTCCGATTGCGATGGGGCGGGAAGAGCGATGACTGTCGGATCGTGGTTTTAAACGAACGGTGGAGATCAAATCGGGGTAATCGAAATCAGGGGGGAACAGGGGTGACATTTTATCAAATTCTGATTTCGTTTGGCTGGAGAATGCGATGGCCGTTGGATCGACGGGGGGATGGACGACTGGGATGGGATCGAGAGATGGTATGATCGGGTGATTAGAAGACGGGATGCGATCGGGAATCGAAGGGAAAGAATTGTGATCAATTGGAAGGAAGGACCTGCGATCGCAAGATCGAAGCGATGGTCTGATCGGCCAATCGGAAGGCAGAGCAATTGGAGGGGAAATGCGATGCGATGATCGGGAGATCAGGGAAAGGGATTGTGATCGGGAGATCAGAGGTGAAGTTGTGATCAATCGCATCGCAAATATTTATGATGGACCAATCAGGGGACATATTATAACTCTTGAGATTGAACGAATTTGCGATTAGCGTGGGCCGTTCGATCTACGTGGTAGAGCAACGGCGGAGAACACGTCACGGGCATTATAAAACAAGACAATCGCATCGGAGTTTTTAAGTCTAACAAAGGAATTTTAACGCTCCGCTCTGTTTCTCCAATGTGATTAGCGCTTAAGGCTTAAGTGCTTGGCCTTTGGGTGTCGAGCGTATGTGGGGAAGTGGTTAGGGCTGGCGGAAAAGGGGATGGGCCTTATTCTAATGTTGAAAGTGGGTTTTGGCCCATTTTTAATGAATTTGAAGGCCTATAAAGGGTAATGATAAGGGAGAAAAAGGGGAATTTTAGCCAAACAAAGGGCAAGGGAAGAATTCAAAGGGGATTTTGGGTATGATTTTGATGGTAAAGGGTGACTTAGTCAAAGGGGGAAAAAAGTGGTAAAATGGGACATTTTGCAGAGGTACAAGGGGCAAATGAAGGTCTTTTGGGGCACAATTTTTAGCAATCAATGAGGCTCATAGACTATATAATAGCAGAGGGCAACAGTAAAAGGCAGGGAACAAAAAAGGCTTCAAGGATGATGTGTTTTCAAGGGAAATGCATTCCTTGAAGGCTCATAAGACATTCTATCCCCTTTCTTTCTTGTCAAGGAATTCATAAGGGGCTAGCAGTGGCTCCACATGGGGATGGATTATTCTTGAAGGATTCAAGAATTCAGAAAATGATCTTTGGTGTAGGCCAGATGCCTGCTACTTAAGCCACCTTTCTTCTTTGATTCTCATCTGCCACAAATATGATAGATCAACAAAACATTCCCAACAATCTACCTACCCATCCTACAATCCTAGCATTTTTCTTCTAGGGTGCATTAGAACTAGAAGACCCTTCACATCATTTATTTTTAAAACAGAAAATAAACCTACTCTAAATCTACCCTTATTGCTCCATGAGACCAGATTAGACTGTTGGTCTCATATGTTTCTCTACCTAATCTAATATCTGCTGGGATTAAACTGTCCAGCAGATTTCTTCTCGACATTCTACAACAGAAATTTAAAAACAGTCAAACTAGGATTAGACAGTCTAGTTTGCTGTTGATCCAAGGCATAAATACAGTTGCACATGGACAGAAATTCGCAGAAAACTAGAAACGAAACTGTGAAGGCTTGAAATATGAAGCTTGAAGTATCCTTCTTCTCTTTGTGACTCAAGTTTTGCGCATGTTAGAGTCACTTCTTTTCTTCATTTCAGCTTTGGTTTTGGGCATGTTAGAGTTGATTCTTCTTTCTTCTTTGCTAGTCGATACTTTGAGCATGTTAGGACCATCTTCCTTGCTTTCTTTGGCTCAGGTTTTGAGCATATTAGAGCCGATCTTTTGCACATCAGAGGTTCATGTTTTGAGCATGTCTGAACCTCTCTTTTCTCTTTGTTTTTTGAAACATTTTCTCTTTTTTCTTGAAAACAAAAAACTACAACGGTATGTACAATGGAAATGGAAACTGGAAATTGGAAATCAACAGAAGTAGTGTTTGAGCATCCTGCCATTGACAGGACCCCAAAACAGCTCTGTACCATCTAATTCTTGTAGGAATAAAGTATTTGGACCCACGGTGGCCTGGATGATGTATGGACCTTGCCACAAACTATCAAACTTGCCGTGTTTTCCTTTATCCTCTCTCCTTGAGTCCCACTTCAGAACTTTATCCCCAGCTTTGAAATCGGAAAATTTGGTTCTCTTGTCAAACAACCTCTTTATGTTTTCCTGAACTTTGATAGCTCTGTTATGGACATCTTTCCTTGTTTGTTGAAGATGAATTATTTGGTTTATCCTTCTCACCATACTGTCTTCTTCCGACTGAATCTCTTGAACCAGCCTGATTACTGGTATCCCAAGGCTGGTAGGGAAAACTGCTTCTGCATCATATACAAGCTGAAATGGTGACATGCCAATGTATTTCGTTGTTGTAAGCCTGTCATCCCACAAGGCATGCACTAACTTGTTATTCCATGACTTTTTGTTCTCTTCCAGCAGCTTCTTGATGATGATCACCAGGCTTTTGTTTGATGATTAAGCTAAGCCATTACCTTGAGGATAATAGGCAGTTTAATGACCAAGAACTATTTGATACCTGTGACAAAAATCAACCAACTTCTTGGATCCAAAAGAAACAGCATTATCGGTGATTATTTTCCTTGGGCAGTGAAATTGAGAGAGGATATGACCTTCTAGGAACCTAATGATGACTGAATCTGTGGCATTCCTAGTAGGTATGGCCTCTATCCACTTAGTGAAGTAGTCTGTGGCTGTTAAGATCCATTTTTTTTGTGTAGAAGAAGTAGGGTGGATTTCTCCAATAAAATATAGGCCCCATTGCATAAAAGGACCTTCAACAGTGATGGGTTGTAAAGGGAGGGGAAGGAGTTTTCTCTTGCCTTCAAACATCCGGCATTTGTGGCAGGAAATTACCATATTATGGATGTCATTGAAGAGTGTGGGCTAGTAGTAACCAGCCCTGAGTATTTTGTTTGCAATGGCCTTCCAGTTCAGGTGGCCTCCAGAATCTCCTGCATGGAAATCTTGCTTAATCCTGACAACTTCAGTTTCTGGCAAACATTTAAGCAATAGGCCATTTGGATTTTTCGAATATAAGTTTTCATTTAGAATGCAATAGCTTCTGGATTTTAGTTTTAGGAATGTAGCCTTAGTCTTTGACAGTTCAGGTGGATCATTGAGGTTGGTGAGCACATAAAGGATATCGGAGTACCAAGGAGAGTTCTGAAACTTCTCCTCAACAGTGGGAACAGGCAGTCCTTCTTGGTCATCCAAGGAATTTACCATGTTAATCTCAAGGGCTTGCAAATTCGATTCAGCCATTAACTTAGCTAAGCCCTAACCTTTGATCAGTTTGGTGGGTTTTATCTCAAGGTTGTATTCTAGAATCATAGCAATCCATTTGCCCCTCTTCCCATCTGGGTCTTGGGACATAATATCTTTGACTATTATGCTAGGCACATAAGCTATGGTGTGGGAATGCAATATGTACACCCTAAATTCCTTTAAAGCCTTAACAAGAGTGTAGGCATGTTTTTCCATTATGTTTTATTTCAAGGGCACATCCCTTAGTGCTTTGCTGAAAAAGGAAATTGGCTGTTCTATTCCCTCTGGATTTTTCTGTAGTAAGACTGCAACCACTGTATGCTCAGAGGAAAATGAAGAGATCAGGAAATATTTAGAGAAATCTAGGCTGATCAGAACAGGAGCTTGGGTGAGTGCAAGTTTTACTGATTCAAAATATTTTTTGGCTCCAATAGTCCGTTTAACTCCCACGCCGTTCTTCAACATGTTAGTCATATTCCTAAGGTTTTCAGCTACGTTGGTAATAGACCTCCTAAGGAAGTTAATATTCCCAATAAAGGACTGTAATTATTTGATGCTTCTTGGGTGTGTGATCTGTAGTATTCCCTCAACTCTTTGTGGGTATATCCTAATTCCATTTTCATATATAATGTGGCCAAGAAGCTTTCCTTCTTGCAGCCCAAATATAGTCTTTTTGGGATTCAATGACAGACCAAACCTTCTACATTTTTCAAACACTTTTCTCAGATGTTTTAGGTGTTCTTCTTCAGTCTTAGAATAGACTGTTATGTCATCTAGGTAAATAACAATGAAGTGTGCTATCTCATCTGAAAAATCTATATCCATTTCCCTCTGGAAGGTTGCACCAGAGTTCATCAGTCCAAAGGGAATTTTTTCATACATAAAGGTGCCCCATGGAGTGCTAAAGGCTATCTTGAGTTGGTATTCTGGGATTACTAAGACTTGGTTGTAACCTGAAAAACCATCCAACAAAGAAATCCTTTTTGAGCCTACTACCCGCTGTAGAATGTGTTCCATTTTTGGCAAAGGGTAGTTGTCTTTAAGTGAGGCTCTATTAAGATTTCTGAAGTCAATACATAATATAATCTCCCCAGTTTTCTTTCTCACAGCCACTAAATTCGAAACCCAATCAGAGAACCTTACGAGAACTATTATGAATGTCTCATACATCTTCTTAATCTCTTTTTCAACTGCAGGCAATTGTTTTGGGTTTATCCTACGAAGTTTCTGCCTGAAGTGTTTCTGATTTTCTTTTAAAGGTATTTTGTGCTATATAATGTTCATGTCATAGGCCTTTAAGTCTTCATAACTCCATGCAAACATATCCATGAACTCCTTGAATAATTCAATGTATTTATTTTTCATTTCTGCAGGTAAAGACTTAGCCAATTCAATCATTTTGGGCTTATCTTCTATGCCTATATTACATTCTTCAGCGTCAGATTCTGCGTGCTCAATGGTGGGCTTTTTTCCACATCATTGAAGTCAAAAAGGTCTTCTAACGGTGCCATACCTCGAGGTATGTTCTTATCTTTGGCCTGCAACACCTCTACTTCTTCACTATCTGCATTTTCACACTCTGTGGTTGAATTTCTAGTTTCTTCATTTAAAGTGTTTATTTCTATGTTACAGGGTGGTTCTTCCTCGTCTGAGGGTTCCTTACTTAGGCAGCTATCACTAGACGTAGATTCTGAATCGGAAAACTCAAACTTGTTTCTGCCTATCAGGAAATCTTCAATCTGTTTGTTGCCCTCAAAAACCTGCCAGTATTTTTCGTTATCCGGCACTGCATGTATGAATCTGGTTTGTATTAGGATCTGTTGGTTTCTTGGATTCTTAGGGTATGAACTGGCGAGGCAAGCTAATCCATTCGCAATGACGTTCTGATTTCTAGGAACAAACACTAATTCGTATTAAACAAATTTTTTCAATATGTCCACGGCATCATTCCTATATGCTCCCAACCTAGGGTTTTTGGCTGTGTATTCACCGTTCACCTATTTTATAACGAATTCAGAGTCTCCCTGCACGGCTATTCTATGGGCTCCTATTTTCTTCAACAAATTTAAACTCGGGATAAGGGCCTCATACTCTGCAATATTATTGGTACATTTGAAATGCAGATTGCAGGCATGGCTCTCCACGTAGTCACTCTCTGTGTTTCGTATCCATACCCCAGCTCTGGCAGTTCTTCTTGTGCAGGACCCATCGAAACTCATCTCGCACAGGGGTTCACTCTCGATTTTGTTATCCTTTCTTTCCCTATAGATAGGTCCTCCATTACGTTGTGCTTTAGGGTCTGCGCTATGCTGTGGGCTGTTTAGTTTTTCGCTATGGGTGTGGAAGTCAAAGAGGTGACTAATTGGTTGATTGCATTCTATTTCTGGTTTACCTTGCATTGTTGTTTTAGTGCACTATTCAAGGTTTTCTGCGTCTTCATCCTCTGAGTCTAGGGTAGCCATTATGTTAAAGTCCATTGGTTCTGTTTCATCAAGTGTACCTTTGCTTGTATCTACGTTTTTAGATTTTGGTTCCCCCAGAGATTCATCATGGCAGAGGATAAAGGAATCTAGGTTTATATGTACAGAGTATAGAGGAGAATTTTCAAGCTTTTCAGGGCTACTGACTAGGAATTTCATTTGTACCTCCCTGTACAGTCTTCTAAGTTGGCCAAATATTGGGATTGTGGCATAAGCCCCATCCATCTGCATTTCCCCTTGTAGCTTGGCTCCCCATGATCTTGATAATAACATGCCATACTTGTGTGGCACATCTGCCACCACAAATTCCATGACCATACACTTTGCTGGAATCTAGGAAAGGCTCACACATAAATCTTTGATCAGGCCAAGACACTTTACTCTGCTAGAGTCAAAAGAGTATAGGTCTTTATAGGGACGGGTTATCTCTAGGCCTAGTCTTTCCATCACCACTTTAGGCATTAGGTTGTGTGATGCCCCAGAATCATGAATTGCATTGTGGAGAATCTTATCATGGATGTTGAGACTGATATAGAAAGGTGGTACTACCCCTTCCTGAAACTTTCCTTCTATCTTTGGAACAAATAAAAGGGCAGGTTGATCATCACTCAGATTTACAGTGTCACTGTTCTCACTTAAGTTTAATGCTTTCAAAATTTGGCCTTTATATACATCCTGAGTGGCCAGCTCAGAGAGTGGGACAAAGATTTTAATTTTTTCAATCTCACTCGCCAAATTGAAAGTCCACTGACTCTTTGGAATTTTCAACTCTGTTCTATTAGCCACTGCCTTAGTGGCAGAATCAGTGTGTTGATTCTCGTTGTGTACAGTGTTAGGGAATTTTTTATCAGGAGCACTAATTGTAGTGCTAGTGCTGCTAGTGGGTTGACCCTGTTTATCAATTTGTTGGTTGTCTTTTTCTTTGTTTTTCCCAGCACTCTCAGCTGATGGCTTACTACCTTCAATGGTCACTTTAGAAGTTTTCTTAGGCCTTTTCTTAAATGTGACCTCAGGATTCTTAGTTTTGGGATTGTCTTGAATATTCTTGCTTCTTAGTTCATATTGTCTGACCTGCATGATGGCATCTTCAAACCCAAATCTGTAATCATCAGATTCTGATCTTTCCTCATCCCAATATGAGGGTGAGGGTTGATCTTCTTCTGTGTAACAATTATGGATTGAATACTCTGTTTCAAACATGTTTATTGTGTTCCCTTTAGACTCTTCTATGATTCCCTCATCTTCATCAAGAAATTTCTCTTGAAATGGGGGTATAACCTATTGATATGATTCTCTTTGTCTATTCGGAGTGTTATTGTTTCTTCTAAAGTTTTGGTTTTGGTTTTTGTTCTGATTGCTAACTGTGACAACCATTTTTGCCATCATTTTCTTTAGTATTTCCATGTTTTTGGATAAACGGTCATATTTGGGATCAGATGTGGAAGCTACAACGTCATCTCTATATGTTACCCTCTTCTCAGCTCTCAATCTTGCTCTTTTCTCAATCAGATTAGCGTCTACACTCACTGCTCCTTTTTCCATGTCCTCCAACGTGTTGTAATATCTCTCCATAAGCTGGTAGGCCATGTCAACATTAAAGCCCTTAGGGTATTTGGTCAGAGCCATGCCCTGGGGAGGTTTCATATGTGGAGGAAGAGCATTATAGATGATGTTAAACCTCGTTGTGTAATCATGGACACTCTCCCCCACGTTTCTTTTAAGGCTCATATATTCTGCTAGGATTTGGCGAGGGTTGGCCTTAGCCTCCCATTTGTTTATGAAGCTCTGATATAGAGCTGGGAGGTCATTGATGCTACCTGGAGGTAGGCCCATAAACAATTTCTTCACATCCCCCCCTAAGCTCTAGGAAAAGATTCTCATTTTGACTGTATCATCATCTATCTCCATGTAGTCAAAAGAATCTTCCATTCTATCTACATGGTGTTGGGTTGTGGTGGATTCTTTTGCAGTGAGGTGTGGGATATTTGATTGATAATCATTGGGTAAGGGTACTAGAGGTTGAGGTAAAACCAGAGGTGCATACCAGGCTGCCATGATGATGTTTTGATGAGGTAAAGGGTTGACTTGGGCAGCTGGTATATGGATGATAGGGATATTAGGACCAACAGAATTTTGTTGAGTAGATTTAGGGTGGAAGAGCCCCAAGTTTTGAATGAAGTGAATCAGGAAGCTCAAGGTCTAGTTGATCTAGAACACTGAATGACCTAGTTCTTGGTAATATATTGGGTATGTTTAGGTCAAGATGAAAGTGTGATAGAACTATAAGTTCTTCAGGTGCAAAGTTAGCTCAATAGATTTAACTGGAAATAGTTGATCCTCTAGGTGCAAGTGATTTCCTGAGGATGCTCTCAGGGTCATCAACTATTTCAGGTGGGTTTGGGTTAGGATAAGCTCTTGTGTGAATGGTTCTGAAAGCTAGACTGTTGTTTTCCAATCAAGCAGATTAACCCTATTTGTTGCTTCTATTGTGTTTGATGTTGTAATGGCTTTGGTCTCCCATTGGAGTCCAATGTGAACCAAGATAATCAGCAGGCCTAATGATCACCAGTGGAGTCTTTGAATCGATTAGGAACTATGGAGTCGCTAGGTGGAGGGTTTTAGGATGTTTCTGGAGGGTACACTATCCACCATAGTGCTTATGAGATGTCCCTGTTCAAGGATATCTTGAAAACGCAGCAAAATATAACCAGAGATTGACTGGGAGGGCATTTACCAGATATGTCACCTCTAAAGAGTGTGAGATCTGGAGGCTACCTGGCCCTTTCCAGACTCTGTCTAAGAGTGTGGGAGAACACAACAAATGGTATAGAGGTTGATATGTGAATGGGAATGTTTAACTACCAATCTAACCAGAGATTGTAGGTTTTCTGAGGCTTATGATATCGTAAGGTGAGGAAAACTCAGAAAGGTCCCCAGTGGAGTTGTCATTATGTTGGTGACAATACTGGGAGATAGATTAATGTTTAGCAGCTATGGGCTCTCATATTTTTTCCCCAGTATGGTCGCCATTATGTTTGGGTTCCCATGTTTTGGCAAGGTTGGCAATACCAAAATATGAGACAACATAAAACCACTTTCAGACCTCGGGATCTAGCCCTCCTGGGTCCAGAGAGGGATCTCTCTATGATTGTCAAAGGTATATATGTCTTTGAGGCTCAAATTTAATATGTTAGACTAGTTATAGGAACAAGGTTTGTTTGTTTGATTTGTTTTGATTTGGTTGTTGGGAATTAGGAATGAAGGGTTCAATATAAGACAATGCAAGGCAAAGAAGATTTTAGGCAAAGAGAGATAAATTCAGATAGTATTCAAGACCATTGGGAAAATGGAGTCAGGAAAGGGTTTACTTGCTGTTCAATATGTTGGCTTTCAGTTGGGCTAGTCATCTAAAGCATTGATTCCTAAAAAGATAGGTGGAGTGAAACAACCAGGGAAGAAAGTGAAAGAATGAGGGTAAACCAATTTCTTTCTATAGATCAGGTCAGAGGTAATTTAACTCCAGACCTGCTTGGACATACTCTTAGGCAACTCTCAAAGAAAGGAAAGCAACAAACTAAGGGAACTTAGAAAGGTTTAACTAACTGAAAAGGATCCTAGTGAGACAGAGTCAGAGTTCTAAACTCCTAGTGTTCACAATTCATTCAATTAAACTCTAACAAGAACATCTAAGAAGCAGATTCATTAACTCATACATCAGCTAGCAAGCAATAACATCCACTACACTGGTTAAATTAACTGAAACCAATTATCAGATAACACATTTAGCATAAAACATTAAGGTAAGGAGAGCAGAAGCATAGGGTGCCTAACAAGGGCAAATCCTATGCCAGATTTCTGTGCAAGCTAGAAGAACTGAAATGGAATGAAATAAAACACAGAGACAGAAAAACATCACCGTAACTTTAGATCAGGATCCAAATAAATGTGCTTGTCATATTAATAGCAACACCAATCAGGTACATCATTTTCCAAAAGCTTGAAATTCAGTTTGAAAACATACTCTTCATCCTATCTTACAACTTTACATAGTGATCATGCCTTAAGAGAAAGCTTGCAATTCATAGATATATCATCAACAACCTTTACAATAATTTTCTCATGAGTTTTATAGCTGAAAGACAACATAGGAGGTAGGTGAAGAACTAAATGAAGAATTAAAGCTCAGAAAAGAAAGAGGGCTGAAACCCATTCTATTTTAACTCCTATGCATTGATCTCTGGCATTCTTTGGGTGCATGGATGATCCTCTTTAGGCCTCCAAGTACTCTGATATGAACCTGATGCACAGTGGCTTACAGTACCCTGTAGTACCTTTGGAGAAAGAGCAAAGGGTGAGTAAATGGTGGAGAAGTCTGCCATACCGCATAACAGATGTTCTGATGGCTTTGGACTGTGTTCACGGTGGAAATATTCCTTGGAGCACGACATAGAGTAAAAGCAGTATGGGCAACCCGTCCTTTCTTGG
>JAXQQM020062957.1:0-56568 GCA_034641835.2 Pinus albicaulis
AAATGGGAAATGTAATACAAACTTTATGTGATGAATTCGAAATGTAGTAAGGTTTGAGGCAATATAATATTATCATGTTTTAAGGATGGTTAATGAAGCAGAAAGGTTTGAGGCAATAGAATATTATCATGTCTTAAGGATGGTTAATGGAGAAAGATCATACACAAGAAAAATTAAGGTGTTAGTTGAATAACCAAGGCTAGGGTGTTAGTTGAATAATCAAGGCATCATGTGGGTTATTTATACTACTTTCATGAAAATATTTCTTCATTATTGAGTTTGTGAAAATTTTAACGTATTTTAGCAACGATTATATTCTTCTTTACACCATTCAAGATAGGGAGATAATTTTTATTTTCAAGATTTCAATTGATAGCCTCCTTATAATATTTTAATTTCCTTCTTTCCTTTAACTCTTTCACCCCAAAATTTCTCCTTAAATTTTGATGTAATAATATTTGTTATCTTTATTTGAAAAATGATATCTTCCTTTGTCCCCTAGTGGTCTAGGTAAGACCAGGCATCCTTAAACCATACTTGATTTAGTGGAAGGTGATTTTTTCTAGAGTTACAAGCAATTTTTTTTTTAACTGTAACGGATATGATTTTATTAAATTGGAAAGATTATGGGTCTTTGCCGAGGCAGCCCCTTTTTACAAAGCAGAGTTCTATCTACTGCATCTAAAAATCAATAAGAACATTCAAGGCATTTGGACAGTGCTTATATTGTTTACAATGATCTGCCCTTTCATGAGCAAGCTTCCTTTGTTTGCCATCTCATCTGCTTCACTGTTTGACTTTCTCAAAATGTGATGAAATTTACACTTGTCAAAGTCACGAAGGACTCTCTTCAATCTGTCCAATGTTTTGTTAAGGCTGGCGTTGCTGAACGGAATCTCCGAGATTATATTTTTTATTATCAGTTCTGAATCACCGAAGACTTGGACCAATTTGATTCCCTTGTCTCTTGCTATAAGACAAGCTTTTAGGAGCCCAAGGATCTCTGCGTGATTGTTGGATTTCTTGCCAAGTCCCCAGCAGAACCAATCTTTGGAAGACCCACCAGGAGAATAAATAACTCCACCCGCACCAGCAGCACCGGGGTTCCCCTTGGATGCCCCGTCGAAAAAGATAGTGGAAATGTTTTGGGACCTCCACCAAGTTTGGAAAAAATCGTCCTCATCTCTTATGCGCCATTCAGGATTGACACCTTGTGGGGATTGAAGGTACTTACGTGGATGGGTAGCAAGCATACCAAGCCAGCGCTTTTCTTCGGGCAATAGCAAGTGATCTTCGTTAAAATACTGAAATTGGGCCGCTTCCAAGAGGAAGGAATTAGCATTTGCAGCTACTTGCAGAGGGGTATATAGCAGCTCTTTAAAAATCCTCTGATTGCGGGCCAACCAGATCTGCCAGCATACATATTTGGGGAGCGCTATCCATATTCTACGCCAGAAAGATTTGGAAGGGATTTGATGGGGGTAGTATTGACTCCAAGAGGCAAAGAGGTCTGCTACTGAGTTCTGCAAAGGGGCTGAAATCCGCAAGTCCTGTAGAGTGAGAACCCAAACCTCTTCAGCAAATCTGCACTCCATGAAGAGATGCTGGGCTGTTTCCAAGTTATTACAGCATAGCGCACATCTATGAGGCCCAGCTATTTTCCTTTTTTCCAGATTATCTCCCGTGAGCTGCTTGTTATCGACCAAGGTCCAGAAGAAGAAGTTTACTTTTGGAAGGGAAAGCGGATCCCAAAGATTCTTCCAGAACTCCTTTGTTTGACTGCTATTTCTAAAGACCTGTAAAGCATTATACCCAGCTGCTGTGGTATAAACTCCAGACTGTCCCCAACCCCAGCTATCTTTTTTGGTTCTGCAGACAGGAGCAGCATCATCCAACAGTTCGACTAGTAGTGCTTGTTGATGAGAAAACCGTGCTGGCACTCTATGGAAATCCCATCCATTCCATTCTCCACACTGATCCCAGCTCGAGATGTCATACAGTCTATTTACACCTGCGCGCTCCAGCCAATCCCTGAGGTCTGCAATGTCATCGTTCTCAGCAAGTGGATCACTTCCCATTATCCTGTCAAGCCATAGATGCATACGCTTGCCATTCCCTGGAATCCTGTAGATTAATTTTTTGAAAAAGTTGCTGCTTTTACAACATAATTTCCAGACCTGCATGCTATTGGGTGCACTAGCTGTCTGAAGATTGGAGAGTGCGTTATTGGGACCATACTTTGAGTGCAGGGTTACACTGATTGGATGAGAGGGCTCGTGGAACAGCTTCCACAAGATCTTTCCTCCCAATGCTAGATTAACAAGCGTGGGATCTCTAATTTGCAGGCCGCCTTCAGACAATGGCTTTTTGACCACATCCCAGTTAACCAGATGCATTTTTCTCTCATTTCCTTTCCCTCCCTGCCAAAGAAAATCTCTGAGCAACTTGGAGATCTGCTCCATCACATTTCTAGGCACAAGGAGGAAAGCCGCCTGGAAAATTTGGTATGCAGACAACACAGATTTAATTAAGATTACTTTACCTCCCTTAGTCAGCCAGTTGCCTCCCCACGCAGCAATTTTGGATTTAATTTTTGAGATTATGTCACTCCATAACGATCTCTTGTTAACTCCAGAAGTTATGGGAAGACCAAGGTATTTAAACCTGTCCCAGTTTTCCTGACCTTTAAACCCAAGAAGAGCAGAGATTGCGGAGAGTTCATTCTGGTCTATGTTCCAGCTATATATTTCGCTCTTACTCTCATTAACCAAGGCACCTGAAACTCTGCAATACTTTCTGAGGACTGAGTCGAATGCTCTGGCTATTCTGATGGAGGCTCCTCCGAGGAGAAGAGAATCATCGGCAAAGAGAGCATGGTTCAGTGGTTCAGCTCCATTTGATGGTTTGAGGCTCGGAATATGACCTGCTAATCTTTCAGCAGTAAGCTTACGACTAAGGGAATCTGCCATTATGATATACAGGAAGGGGGAAAGAGGGAAACCCTGCCTGATACCTCTCTGAGCTTGGAAGAAGTTAGCAGGTATGCCATTGACGAACGGAGCAATCCAAGGACTATCAATGCAGGCTTTTATTAATTGGAAAAAATGTCTCGAAAAACCAAAGGAGAGCAGGACCTTAGATAGGAAAATATGATTAACTCTATCAAAGGCGTTTGCCATATCTAGTTTTATCAACATACCTTTCTCCTTTCGTTGCTTACTTGAGTGTATTGTCTCCTGAACTTGGATCACGTTGTCCAGAATGTGCCTACCCTCCACAAAGCCACCTTGATAGCTGGAGATCAGTTTTTTTTAAAATGGCTTGATCCGACTTGCCAGAAGTTTTGCCAAGATTTTATAAGAAGCATTTCACAGCAAGATGGGTCTAAATCTAGCAAAGGAGTCAGGATTGGTGTCCTTGGGAATTAAATCCAGGTAAGTGGACTTGGTTCCTCCACCAATCTTGGCTTTCTGCATGAATCCTCTTGCCATTTTAAGCAGGTCAGCCTTGATAATGTGCCAACAAGATTTGAAGAAGTGAATTGTGAACCCATCCGGCCCAGGGGCCTTATCTGATTCCATGGACCAAATAAATTTTATGATTTCCTCCTCAGTAATGGGTCTACAGAGGTTTGAGTTGTCTTCAGGACTGATAAGGGAAGGAATACTGGAGAGGAAATCATCCACCTCCTCATCATTGCTTTGAGTTTCTTCTCTGTACAGGTTCCTGTAGTGGTTTTCAGCAGCGACTTTAACTTGATTGAATCCTTTACATACTTGACCCTCAGCTGTTTTGATTTCTGCTATGTAATTCCTTGACAGTCTAGCTCTGTATTGCCGATGGAAGAAGGGAGTGTTTCGGTCCCCGGCCTTCAACCAAAGGCTTCTGGATTTAAGCCTCCAGTATTCTTCTTCCTTTCGAAAAGATTGATACGTTGCTCTTTGTGCTTTTACTTCTTCCTCGAGCAACTCTGATGTGATATCTCTGTTTTCCATATCAGTTTGCAGGTCCGACAATGACTGCACTGCCTCCATTCTTTGATTGGTGGGGTTGGTATCCGGTGTTTTTATCCAATCCTTCAGAGCTTTCTTTGTAGCTTTCAGGTTTTTCTCCCAAACGTAGCTGGAGGATCCCGAGAATGGTTTGGCCCATGCTGCCTTGACAGTCTCCAAGAAACCATCTCTCTCAATCCAGAGAGGGTTGAATCAAAAAGGAAGCGGACCCAGGTCTTCTTCATCTTCCAAAAGGAGCTGGATGGGTTTATGGTCTGAGGAGAGCTTGGGAAAAAATTTTGTGGTTATTTTCTTATTCATCATAATGGAACTTTGCACCAAGAAACGGTCTAATGGAGCAGATATGTGCTCCGAACCAACCCGGTTATTTGACCATGTATAGATGCCACGAATGGGCCTGAAATCAAGAAGGTCCCAGAGCTGGGTGATCTCCTCAACCTTGGCCAACATAGGGTCTCTAGAGCTGATTCCCCCCCTCTTTTCCTTTGCCTTCAAAACGATGTTCAGATCCCCGGCAAGAACTATGTTGATGGGATTGGACTGCTCAAGAAAGGCCACAAGTGTATCCCAGCATTCCCGTTTTTCAGAATAAGTCACCAGAACATAGAGATTGAAGAGAGAGATGGTAAAATTACTTGCCTTATGCTTCAGCTCCATGTATATCCAGTGCTGGGTTTCATGGGATGTCAACAGCTGAAAAAGGTCGTCCGTCCAGAGTGTTGCCAGCCCTCCAGAGGTTCCCCTTGAGCTGACTGCTTTTCCTGCTTTTTTGTTCCACTTTGTTCTGCCTAACTCTAGAAGAGCCTGCCCTTCTATTTTGGTCTCTTGGAGCATGAGAATGTCTGAGGGGTCTGCTTTCAATAGGTCCCTGACTGCTTCTATTTTAGAGGGGTTCCCCAGACCTCTGCAATTCCAAGAGACGAGCTTCATTATTTACATAGAGGGGGGTTGGGGCCTCCCTTGGAAGGCCTTGGTCTAATATTTCGCCCAATAGACATTTCTATTGTGGATTGACTTCCTTGAACCTTGAGTCTTTTTGCTTCTTCTTCCCTCTTCTCTTTACGAGATTTCCTTCCTGCTTTTTTGGAAGGGCGCTCAAAGAATTCATCCTCGGAAGAACTAGAACTGTCCACAGGTTTTTTTCTTGCTATTTCTGCATAGGAAGGATTAGTGGGAGAGCCTTGATTTGCCTCCATCTGGGTTGTTTCCTCTCTCTCTTTATTTGGAGGAGAAGGGACATGCTGTTCCTCGTTCTCCTGGCTTAGGTTGGCTTGTATGTCCGGCTCTCTTTCTGATGCATTTGGTGGTGCTTCCGCTTCTTGGTTGCTTTTGGAGCTTGATTGACCTCCTTTCATATTTCCTTTGCCTGTGCATTTTTTTGTGCTTGTGTTTTTCTGGACTAGGGTCCATTGTTCCTCGTTTTGTTTATCTGCTTGTTCCTCGGCCTTCTTCTTGCAATGCTTTGCAAAATGACCGTGCCCGTGACAATGCCTACATTTAAATGGCAGCTGTTCATAGTCCAGCTCTTGGACATGCGTCCACCCAACAACAGTGAGCTTAATAGCTTTCGGTAATCCTTCTTCAAGATCTACTTCTACGCAGATGCGGGCACATGAGTACTGGTCCTTTCTTGCCGCCTGATCTATGTATTTTCCCAAAGCATTTCCTATTATCTAGAGAGATTTTGGATTCCAACAGTGTAGAGGCAAGTGAGGGAGTCTAACCCATACCGGGACAGCCGAGGGAACATCCTGGGAGGGGTCGAAGTCAGGAGACCATTTTTTTAGGTAAAGGCCCTGAGGGCCCATGAAGTATGGTCCGTTTCTGAAGATTAATCCCTTGTCTTCCGGGTTTTCAAAAACAAACACAAAGAAACCCTTACCTATGAAATAGCTTTTGACTCCCTCCTTGATCAGAGGCTTCCAGTTCCTTTGAGTCCAGTCCTCAACAGATTTGGGAGAGGGCCAGAGGCCCGTGAACTGGCCTATGAGGCCCCGCTCCACCAGATTCAGTGCCGATCTGCAGGTATCTTCTTCGGGAAGAGCCACTGTGGGGATTGAATCCAATTTTTTCACAAATTTCTGCTGAGACAAAGACGGAGGGCGTTTGGGAGCAGCAGCAATCATTTCCCTAAAGGCAGAGACCTCCGGCGGCGGAGGGGGATCAGGAGCCCCGCGATCTTCCATGGTCAGATCTGACCCAGAGCTGGCCGAGCAGGACGGAACTGGGGCGCGCTAGAGCTGCCAGCATCCCAGGCGCGATCAGAGCACGCAGAGGGAGGCAGAGCGGAGGTCCTGAGCCAGCGCACGCAGTTTTTTCAGCTGAGTTACAAGCAATTTTAAGAAACCTATTTTCTTCCATATTGTTTAACCTCTTCTAATTCATTAAATACTTAATCATAGTCATATTTTCAATGAAAAAAAATACATCATTTAGGAGGATACGATGGGTCTATTTTCTTTAATATTGAAAATATATATTGTAAATTAATTTTGTATCTATTTTACCATCCTCCACTACTCTATGGAGATAGTACATCCCAAAACCTCATATTCGTATAAAAATAACAAGGGTGACATGAATCACAAAGAGGAGTTTCTTCTTAATCAAGTGTCTAAAAGTTTTGTTAACTGAAAATTGTTTTCATGTCAATAATAAGATTTCCATCACACATTATCATTTTCTCAATGTTATAATCCCTGTTGAAATTGCGATGGATATGAATTCAAAGATATTTTTATGGAGGAAGTAACTCCAAGTTGTGTTGTCATATATGAAGGTATCATATGTGATCTCTTTGGAATTAATTGTTATAATTTTTTATTTATTAGTATTAATAGTGATACCCATCTTGGAATAGAAATCTTGTAGGATTATTATATTCTTTGAAATATTCTAAGGACTCCTTGCAAGAAAAACTTATTACCAACATAAAGAAGAAGAGTGGTGACTATACTAGTAAGTGTGGTGCCAACTTAACTTGTTTCTTCCAAAAACCCCTCTAACTTATCAGTGTATATGCCAAAAAGGCAGAAGAAAAGGGAAACCCTTGTTTGAATTTGATATTGTAGTTAATTTGTTTCGACCAACCCTCAATGGCCACAAGATTGGAAATAGAATTCTCCTACAACCTTATCAAAATAATGCTCAGCTTAAGAGGAATCTTTATCTTTCCAACCTCTTCCAAATATTTGTTTTGGGAATGGTGCCAAAAGCTTTTTTGAAGTCAATGAAACAACAAAGGAGATTTATTTTATTATTTTGGCACTCCTTTATCTAATCTTGAGAATAATAAGGTTGTACACAATATAATGATATCTCCTAAACTAGACTTGGTCTTTAACTCTTTTATCATGTCCTTCCAACTATAGTTTAATCTTCTTGTCCAAAAAAATTATGTACACCTTAACTAAAATAAGACTAATCATAATAATAGTATAATTAGAAGAAATACTTTTATATTTTTCTTCGAAAGATAGGTATAATAAAACTCTACATCAAAAATTTTTAAAATATATAATATATTTTATTTTATAGTAACTGGTGAATTGGTAATTTCAGAGGACTATTCTTAGCAAAATTTCCAGTCACACCTGCTGGGAATATTCACCTCTATATCAACGATCTCATCAATATTTTCAACTTGTTCATATTTTTTCCACACAGACCAAGATGTCTCTAGAAAATAGAACTGAAATGAAAAAATAATTAAACTCATTAACCATAGCTGAATTATTATTATATATAAATAATTATAATGATAATATTGTTGAAAAATATAAAAAATAGCAATTGCACCTAATGTTGCAAAGGAAACGCCGTAAGGAAGAAGCTAGAAAGAAAGCAACTATAATTAATTTGATGTGACCTTATATTTATGTTTAGAATGTGTACGTTACACACCTCAGTATTAAATCTACCCCAAAAGTAACATTAATTTTTTTCCAATAGACGTTGATATCAAAAGATGGGAAGGAAAAATCTTTGGTAATTAACTTTACAATTAGTCTCCAATACAGAATTCCACTACGCTGTTCCTATACAATTCCTTAAATCAAGCCATTCGACCAGGGAGCTGACTTTTGTCTTTATCTCCTTGATTGTTTTCTAGCTGCCTGCAACTTTACACAGCCTCCATTTCTTCCTCAATTCTAGAATTACATTGCTTCCTCCATATTTCTCCCTTGTCATGTCGTTCATCCTCTTGACTTTCCTAAAGATCCTAGTTTCTTGTTAGGGTGCATTCAGGACTACATATGCTAAGCCTTCTTGCTTTCATGGCAGCTTGTACAATCCTCTCTGCATGTATAGTTCCAGAAATACACAATGTACTTTGATGTTTCCTCCACTACCACTCAATGGAATAAAGATCTCCTTCTTCACCATCTCTGTTTCTGCCTGGACTCTCTAGCCTCATTCTCTATCATCAGCCTTTTCTGTTGTTCTGAACTTTCCACACAATTTAGAAGGCTTTTAATAGGCCTCTCCACTATAACAACTTCATCTTCATATTCACCTTCTCCAAGGAATGTCCTTTGTTCTGGTTCACAGGAGTGAACTTTCTCTTCCTCATCGTGCTCTTCGTCTCTCAACTTAGCATTCATCATATGCCTTAGCTGCTTCTCCCGATTCCTAGCATACAGTTGCCTAGTAGGCCACTTGATATTTTTCTTAATATCCTATCCAATTCTCTAGTTTTCATTCTCCATTTCTTGTAGCAGCATACTCACTACACAGAGTCTTTCCTTTAAATCAACCAATTTTTAGTTAAACTATTCATCATTCATATTTATGCGGCTTCGTTCTGAACCCATTATATGACTATGCACAGTCATCTCTTTTTCCTTCTCAATGAGCTTCTTCATGCTCATTGTGAGCTGCAAAAAAGTGTCCACAAGACACTCACCAAACTTCTCTCCTCTGGGCTTGGCATTTTGGTATCACAAGTTCTCCTCCTCTAGAACTTCTCGAGCTTCCTCTTCTCCTCTGGCTCTTGAACATAGCTCTCCTCTCTAGAACTTCACTTTCTCTCTTGAGGAATTCCTATGTTATCTTCAGCTTTCTACCCTCAGTTGGAACACTTCTCTCTCTTTGCAGCTTCACCGCTACAAGGGTTCTTTGCCACAGTTCTCTTCCCTTCTGTTGCTACCTGCAATCACCAATTTGTTGACTAGGTTAAAATAAAACCATAAGACTTGTTTGACCTGCCAGGCTCCTCATATTCAAATTTCAACCTGCTACATTCCTTACGTCAAATGCTTTGATTGTCTTCAACTCTGGTCCTCGACTAAATGTTCTACCCCAATCTTTCTGTATTCTGGTTCCTTCCCTAATCTCTGTTCTAAAATTATAATTCCTTGTTAAGCCTGTAATACTCTACTCCTCTACCACCAACTACCCTTGGTTCTTTGACTCGCTTTCTCATCCATGATAAGTCTCTTCAATTTTCTTCATCGGCTGCAATTCTCCCGTAACACAAATACATTATTTACCCTCCTCAATCCCAAAGAGCGTTGTTGCACTCTGACACCACTTAACACAGCCAACCTGACTACTCTCAATACCCCTGTCACAATTTTTCCACCCTGAAATCTTCCTGTACTAAACCCCCGTCTTTGGCAGGGTTGGAATTTGACGGGAAAAATACCTGGTCTTTTGCTCTTTTTTTGCGTTTAAAAATTTTCAAAACAGTTTCTTGGGATATGTTCTGAATTTTATAAAACATATTTTTGAGGGTTTATTATTATATGAAAACGTTATTAATACTGTGTAAAGTTGCATTCTATTTGGGTTGGGACTTGTCAGGATGTCAGTTGTGGAAATTATACTACATAGCCCTAGCTTAATTGGTTGACCTCTTGGTGCCAAAGTCATTTCCCAATTGATCCTTGACCGTTTGCAAGCCTCTCAAGTATACTGACTCACATCCTTCATGGGCATAAAATAATTAACGCACCGATTCCCCTCTCATTCATCTCCAATGTTCCCTCCAACTTGCTCTCTTCATTTGAGTTTGAATTTGGGTGATTTCCATTCTCCCTCATTGTCCCAAAATTTAAAGCTCATAAATTTCTCCCCCGGTGACTTCCAAATCTCAAGTTCTGGAATCCACCGCCATTGAATCACTCTTTTCATTCGAGTTTGAATTTGGACGATTTCCATTCTCCCTGATCGTCCCAAAATTTGAACCTCACAAATGTCCCCCTCCCTGTCTTCAAAATCTCGAGCTTTGAAATCCCCCGCCATTGAATTAAATCATTTGAAATCAGAGTCTTACCAATGCATCTCACACTTATCTCCTCAGCATTCCTCTACACTCTCCTCATTGCCTGCTTCACCTGTTCACATACAGTGTAGTGCGGATAGGGACGCAAGTATTGTTATTATTTGGCATCATTATCTGAAATGGAAATACAGATGGACTTCCAACAACAATTTCTTCACCTGATCTTGTAGGCACTAAAGAGAGAGGAAGAAGAATATATGAAAAATAAGGAGAACATTCCTCCATTCTCCTAAGGAGAAGCTTCAGATAGATAATCCAAAAGTGTTTTCGACTTGAAATAAAATTCTGTTATGGCTTCCATTGAAGCCTGGAAGTGACTATGAGGAGAGCGTGGGTTAATTTACCCACCAAGAGAATTCACATGATATCTTCATGTGGAGAACATTCTTTACTTGAGGCGCAATGAAAGGATCGTTTCCTATGATTTCATTTTTTTCGCATTAAAGTTTCCTTTTAAACCACCATTTTCGTGCAACATAAAATGTTACGCGAAGGTGCTTTGCTTTTATGTCTTCTTGTAAAACTCTACTTTACAAAGAGGGCCGAATACGAGTATGTGCTTTATTTTTCAATTTTTCGTCTTTGAACTTGCAAGATGGCTACTACTTGTTATTTTGCCGTACTTATCAATATGCTTCTCAAGCTATTTCATGGTAATACACTATGAATGAAGACCGTGGTTTATTTCATAAAAACAAACCTCGCCACTCTTATCACCACCGCCAAATTCAAATTTTACTTCGTGTTTGCAACAACTCTCTGCTTGTGACTCGCCTAACAAAAATTTACTCCTTCTAGAAACAAAAATCATCAAAGAATGAACAAATACAAGTAACATGATCAGATAGTGTTAACTGTGTCAAGCTTATCTAAGTGGACTGAACAATTTCTTGCATTTCCAAGCTGACAGATAGACTGCTAAAAAAGTTTAAACAAACATAAACGATATAATCTAGCAATCACATTCAATTCAAAAATGTAGATCTTCCATCAAGAATCCCACACAGATATCAATAGAAGGTGCACCTATCAAATTTTGTTACTCCTTTTGCCTCCATGCAGTTTGTAGCCAAAATTAAGGAATTTGATACTCCTTTTGCCTCCATGCAGTTTGTAGCCAAATTAAGGAATGCTACCCATACAAGTAGAGACATGAGTGTTTTTAGTTTCTTATAGTGCAAAGATGCATAAGCACAAATAAGAAAGAAAAAAGACTCATGGTAGGTACTGTATGATAGATATTACAATGCACTTCTGATTAGCAACAATCTGCTCTTACTAGCTGATATTGGCCTCCATTCTCCTAAGGAGAAGCTTCAGATAGATAATCCGAAAGTGTTTCTGACTTGAAATAAAATTCTGTTATGGCTTCCAATGAAACCTGGAAGTGACTGTGAGGAGAGCGTGGGTTAATTTACCCACCAAGAGAATTCACATGATATCTTCATGTGGAGAACATTCTTTACTTGAGGCGCAATGAAAGGATCGTTTCCTATCCATCAATTTTTTCGCATTCAAGTTTCCTTTTGAACCACCATTTTCAGTGCAACATAAAATGTTACACTAAGGTGCTTTTCTTTTATGTCTTCTTGTAAAAATTTACAGAAAGAGGGCTGAATAACAGAGTATGTGCTTTGTTTTTCAAGTTTTTTCCCTTTTTGAACTTGCAAGATGGCGGTCACTTGTTATTTTACAGACTTATCAATATGCTTCGAAGCTCTCATGGTTAATGTTAATTATGAATGAAGACTGTGGTTTATTTCATAAACAAACAAACCTGCCACTCTTATCACCACTGCCAAATTCAAATTTTACCAGGTTTGCAACAACTCTCTGTTTGTGACCAGTTCTTAACAAAAATTTACCCCCTTCTAGAAACAGAAATCATCAAAGAATGAACAAATACAAGTAACAAGATCAGATAGTGTTAACTGTGTCAAGCTTATCTAAGTGGACTGAACAATTTCTTGCATTTCCAAGCTGACAGATAGACTGCTAAAAAAGTGTAAACAAACATAAACGATATAATCTAGCAATCACATTCAATTCAAAAATGAAGATCTTCCATCAAGAATCTCACACAGATATCAATAGAAGGTGCACCTATGAAATTTTGTTACTCCTTTTGCCTCCATGCAGTTTGTAGCCAAAATTAAGGAATTTGATACTCCTTTTGCCTCTATGCAGTTTGTAGCCAAATTAAGGAATGCTACCCATACAAGTAGAGACATGAGTGTTTTTAGTTTCTTATAGTGCAAAGATGCATAAGCACAACTAAGAAAGAAAAAAGACTCATGGTAGGTACTGTATGATAGATATTACAATGCACTTCTGATCAGCAACAATCTGCTCTTACTAGCTGATATTGGCCTTCCAACTGTACAGGTCTATCATTGACCAAGAATGCAAGTTTATGATTGAAGATACATTCCATGAGCAACCTTTATTACTCTATGAGTCTATGAGAGCATTTATGTTGAGAATTGTTCTTTCAAGTTTTGGCATCCATGATATAGAATAATAGAAAGCAAGGCAGAATCCTCAGTCAAGTAAGTGTATTAGTAGTACTAATGGTTTACAGTCATAGCATTCTTCGATGTTCACCATTTATAATGTTCCTTCAAGTTTTTTCCCTTTTTGAACTTGCAAGATGGCGGTCACTTGTTATTTTACAGACTTATCAATATGATTCGAAGCTATCTCATGGTTAATGTTAATTATGAATGAAGACTGTGGTTTATTTCATAAACAAACAAACATGCCACTCTTATCACCACTGCCAAATTCAAATTTTACCAGGTTTGCAACAACTCTCTGTTTGTGACCAGTTCTTAACAAAAATTTACCCCCTTGTAGAAACAGAAATCATCAAAGAATGAACAAATACAAGTAACAGGATCAGATAGTGTTACCTGTGTCAAGCTTATCTAAGTGGACTGAACAATTTCTTGCATTTCCAAGCTGACAGATAGACTGCTAGAAAAGTGTAAACAAACATAAACGATATAATCTAGCAATCACATTCAATTCAAAAATGAAGATCTTCCATCAAGAATCCCACATAGATATCAATAGAAGGTGCACCTATCAAATTTTTTTACTCCTTTTGCCTCCATGCAGTTTGTAGCCAAAATTAAGGAATTTGATACTCCTTTTGCCTCCATGCAGTTTGTAGCCAAATTAAGGAATGCTATCCATACAAGTAGAGACATGAGTGTTTTTAGTTTCTTATAGTGCAAAGATGCATAAGCACAACTAAGAAAGAAAAAGGACTCATGGTAGGTACTGTATGATAGATATTACAATGCACTTCTGATTTGCAACAATCTGCTCTTACTAGCTGATATTGGCCTCCATTCTCCTAAGGAGAAGCTTCAGATAGATAATCCAAAAGTGTTTCCGACTTGAAATAAAATTCTTTTATGGCTTCCATTGAAGCGTGGAAGTGACTGTGAGGAGAGCGTGGGTTAATTTACCCACCAAGAGAATTCACATGATATCTTCATGTGGAGAACATTCTTTACTTGAGGCGTAATGAAAGGATCGTTTCCTATCCATCAATTTTTTCGCATTAAAGTTTCCTTTTGAACCACCATTTTCAGTGCAACATAAAATGTTACGCTAAGGTGCTTTGCTTTTATGTCTTCTTGTAAAACTTTACAGAAAGAGGGCTGAATAACAGAGTATGTGATTTGTTTTTCAAGTTTTTGCCCTTTTTGAACTTGCAAGATGGCGGTTACTTGTTATTTTACAGACTTATCAATATGCTTCGAAGCTCTCATGGTTAATGTTAATTATGAATGAAGACTATGGTTTATTTCATAAACAAACAAACCTGCCACTCTTATCACCACTGCCAAATTCAAATTTTACCAGGTTTGCAACAACTCTCTGTTTGTGACCAGTTCTTAACAAAAATTTACCCCCTTGTAGAAACAGAAATCAAAGAATGAACAAATATAAGTAACAGGATCAGATAGTGTTAACCTTGTCAAGCTTATCTAAGTGGACTGAACAATTTCTTGCATTTCCAAACTGACAGATAGACTACTAAAAATGTGTAAACAAACATAAACGATATAATCTAGCAATCACATTCAATTCAAAAATGAATATCTTCCATCAAGAATCCCACACAGATATCAATAGAAGGTGCACCTATGAAATTTTGTTACTCCTTTTGCCTCCATGCAGTTTGTAGCCAAAATTAAGGAATTTGATACTCCTTTTGCCTCCATGCAGTTTGTAGCCAAATTAAGGAATGCTACCCATACAAGTAGAGACATGAGTGTTTTTAGTTTCTTATAGTGCAAAGATGCATAAGCACAACTAAGAAAGAAAAAATACTCATGGTAGGTACTGTATGACAGATATTACAATGCACTTTTGATCAACAACAATCTGCTCTTACTAGCTGATATTGGCCTTGCAACTGTACAGGTCTATCATTGACCAAGAATGCAAGTTTATGATTGAAGATACATTCCATGAGCAACATTTATTACTCTATGAGTCTATGACAGCATTTATGTTGAGAATTTTTCTTTCAAGTTTTGGCATCCATCATATAGAATAATAGAAAGCAAGGCAGAATCCTCAGTCAAGTAAGTGTATTAGTAGTACTAATGGTTTACAGTCAGAGCATTCTTTGATGTTCACCGTTTATAATGTTCCTTCAAGTTTTTTCCCTTTTTGAACTTGCAAGATGGTGGTCACTTGTTATTTTACAGACTTATCAATATGCTTCGAAGCTATCTCATGGTTAATGTTAATTATGAATGAAGACTGTGGTTTATTTCATAAACAAACAAACCTGCCACTCTTATCACCACTGCCAAATTCAAATTTTACCAGGTTTGCAACAACTCTCTGTTTGTGACCAGTTCTTAACAAAAAATTACCCCCTTGTAGAAACAGAAATCATCAAAGAATGAACAAATACAAGTAACAGGATCAGATAGTGTTAACTGTGTCAAGCTTCTCTAAGTGGACTGAACAATTTCTTGCATTTCCAAGCTGACAGATAGACTGCTAAAAAAGTGTAAACAAACATAAACGATATAATCTAGAAATCACATTCAATTCAAAAATGAAGATCTTCCATCAAGAATCCCACACAGATATCAATAGAAGGTGCACCTATCAAATTTTGTTACTCCTTTTGCCTCCATGCAGTTTGTAGCCAAATTAAGGAATGCTACCCATACAAGTAGAGACATGAGTGTTTTTAGTTTCTTATAGTGCAAATATGCATAAGCACAAACAAGAAAGAAAAAAGACTCATGGTAGGTACTGTATGATAGATATTACAATCCACTTCTGACCAGCAACAATCTGCTCTTACTAGCTGATATTGGCCTCCATTCTCCTAAGGAGAAGCTTCAGATAGATAATCCAAAAGTGTTTCCGACTTGAAATAAAATTCTGTTATGGCTTCCATTGAAGCCTGGAAGTGACTGTGAGGAGAGCGTGAATTAATTTACCCACCAAGAGAATTCACATGATATCTTCATGTGGAGAACATTCTTTACTTGAGGCGCAATGAAAGGATCGTTTCCTATCCATCAATTTTTTCACATTAAAGTTTGTTTTTGAACCACCATTTTCAGTGCAACATAAAATGTTACGCTAAGGTGCTTTTCTTTTATGTCTTCTTGTAAAAATTTACAGAAAGAGGGCTGAATAACAGAGTATGTGCTTTGTTTTTCAAGTTTTTGCCCTTTTTGAACATGCAAGATGGCGGTCACTTGTTATTTTACAGACTTATCAATATGCTTCGAAGCTCTCATGGTTAATGTTAATTATGAATGAAGACTGTGGTTTATTTCATAAACAAACAAACCTGCCACTCTTATCACCACTACCAAATTCAAATTTTACCAGATTTGCAACAACTCTGTGTTTGTGACCAGTTCTTAACAAAAATTTACCCCCTTGTAGAAACAGAAATCATCAAAGAATGAACAAATACAAGTAACAGGATCAGATAGTGTTAACTGTGTCAAGCTTATCTAAGGGGACTGAACAATTTCTTGCATTTCCAAGCTAACAGATAGACTGCTAAAAAAGTGTAAACAAACATAAACGATATAATCTAGCAATCACATTCAATTCAAAAATGAAGATCTTCCATCAAGAATCCCACACAGATATCAATAGAAGGTGCACCTATGAAATTTTGTTACTCCTTTTGCCTCCATGCAGTTTGTAGCCAAAATTAAGGAATTTGATACTCCTTTTGCCTCCATGCAGTTTGTAGCCAAATTAAGGAATGCTACCCATACAAGTAGAGACATGAGTGTTTTTAGTTTCTTATAGTGCAAAGATGCATAAGCACAACTAAGAAAGAAAAAAGACTCATGGTAGGTACTGTATGATAGATATTACAATGCACTTCTGATCAGCAACAATCTGCTCTTACTAGCTGATATTGGCCTTCCAACTGTACAGGTCTATCATTGACCAAGAATGCAATTTTATGATTGAAGATACATTCCATGAGCAACCTTTCTTACTCTATGAGTCTATGACAGCATTTATGTTGAGAATTGTTCTTTCAAGTTTTGGCATCCATGATATAGAATAATAGAAAGCAAGGCAGAATCCTCAGTCAAGTAAGTGTATTAGTAGTACTAATGGTTTACAGTCAGAGCATTCTTCGATGTTCACCATTTATAATGTTCCAGATATATCAGCTGTAATAAGTGTGTGCTTTGAGTCCTCCACTTTAGGAGTTGAATTTCACTTGCAACTTACAAGGATCTACATTCAACAACATTTGCACAACTTCTCTCATGGAAGGCCGCAAAGCTGGTAGTTTGTGTGTGCAAGGCACTGCAATTTTCAAGACCTGGATCATTTCGTCCTTAAATGACTTGGAAATGTTTGAGTCGAGAAGAGCAATTAAATGTTCCCTCTTAAGGATTTTTCCTGAAGTCCAAGAAACAATATTCTTGTTCTCCCCAAATTCTGGTTCAATGGGTTGCCTGCCAGTTATGAGCTCCAGCAGAACCACACCAAAACTGTAAACATCACTTTTTTCGGTAACCTTCAAGGAGTATGCATATTCTGAAAAATATATAAACATGGCACCATTCAGGTTTCATACGTTTGCAGAAGATGTCAACAAAATTCATGCTAAGGAATTTAAAGATCAAGGACTGCAAAACCTGTTAAAAAACACACCAGTTGAGAGCAAAAATCTTTGTATGTAAACATCAAGAAGGAAAATGGAATACATGTGGCAGAAAAAATAGTAAAGAAACTTACCAGGAGAAATGTAACCGTGAGTGCCTGCAAAAACTGTGGTTGAATCCCCTCCGATGTTGCAAGCTTGAAGAACCTTTGCAACACCAAAATCAGCAATCTTGGCCTCATAAAATTGATCCAGCAAGATATTGGAAGACTTGACGTCTCTTTGAATAATTGCATGGGAACAATCATGATGAAGATAAGCCAATCCATGAGCAGCCCCTAATGCAATCCTGTGGCGTGATGGCCAATCCAGATCATTATGGCTATGCAAAGCTTCAAACAGGTTCCCATTTGGCATGTATTCATACACCAGCAGATTTGAATGACTATTGGACAGATAACAATAAAGCTTCACAATGTTTTTGTGGCAAATGGTCCCCAATGTTTCAACTTCCGCCTTTGCCAATCGATGGTCATGGTCTCTGTAAATGTTCTCATTATTGTTATTGAAGAAAACGTTCTTATTTTTGTCCATGTAGATATCGTCCTTATCCATTTTGGTGGATGTCCACAGATGCTTCACTGCCACAGTTTCATTGTTGGGTATGTCAACGTGATAAACCTTACCAGATGCCCCGCTTCCAATCACATTTTCATCCCCTTTCAGTGATAAAACCCTGGAAATATCTTCCGCATCGAAGCTCAAGTTATGAAAAGCTGTAAGTCTCCATGATGGATTTTCCTTTTTCTCCAGTGAATCGACTGTTGGACAGATAACAATAAAGCTTCACAATGTTTTTGTGGCGAATGGTCCCCAATGTTTCAACTTCCGCCTTTGCCAATCGATGGTCATGGTCTCTGTAAATGTTCTCATTATTGTTATTGAAGAAAACGTTCTTATTTTTGTCCATGTAGATATCGTCCTTATCCATTTTGGTGGATGTCCACAGATGCTTCACTGCCATAGTTTCATTGTTGGGTATGTCAACGCGATAAACCTTACCAGATGCCCCGCTTCCAATCACATTTTCATCCCCTTTCAGTGATAAAACCCTGGAAATATCTTCCGCATCGAAGCTCAAGTTATGAAAAGCTGTAAGTCTCCATGATGGATTTTCCTTTTTCTCCAGTGAATCTGCTTGGTATTGAAGGAACCGCCGGAAAAGTATCAGTCCAAAGGTGGATATTAACATCGCTGCACCTGCAATTAGACCAACTGCCAATTTCAGTCTTTTGGATTCATCCCGAGAATAAGAAGAAGTCGAGCAAGCCGCGAGTGTATCATCTCCAGTAAAGATTTTAGCACAGAGCCCTGGATTTCCCGAAAAGCTTCCCCTGTTTCCGACGGTGACGAGCGAATTGGGAAGGTCTGCAAGCACAATGGCAGTTGCTTCTTGAGTTTTTCCCTACCGATTCTGAATAAAAAGAAGCCCTAGAAACCTTCCACTAACTAAATATTTGCAACTACTATTGTTTTTTCATCGAACGACTGAATATGTTTCAATCGTCTAACATATAATCTAACGGTTTCACATTATGACACGATGCACATCAGCAAAGTTGTTTTCAAATAATAACACCTTACGGCGTAAATATAAAAAATTATCCAAAAAAAGTCTACCTCATAAAAATAATTTTGTGTTAGAGATAATTGTGCATTAATACTTTTTCCTCCTAAACTCATGATTACACTCTCTTGGTCACATTAGTTTCAAAATGGATTTAGGCATGCATTTAAAAAAAAAATGAATTTAAAAATAAATAATCATTATATAAATTGAAAATCTTCATATATCTCATATATCTATTTAATTTAATATATGTTTAACCCAATAAAGATAACGTGGTACGTAAAACAATTTTAACATAATATCTTATTAATTTTATTAGAAAATTGATATCTACTAGAAAATTTTACATATAATATTGTTAATTCTCTTGGGGATTATTTTCTTTTAATCTCATGTTTGTGTGTAGTGCATTGAATATACTAAAAAGATCACATTGTAGGCTGGTACATTGAACAACCTATAAAGAACCACTAAGATGTTTGTTTTCAATGAAGTGCCATTATGTAATAATAAGATCACATTGTATGTTGGTACATTGAACAACAAACAAAGAACCACTCCATAGATGTTTGCTTTCTAATTAAGGGCCATTCTGTAAGGATACGTCTTATAGTTCACTATGCTTTACATGATATTCCTTCTAATCAGGTGAATGATTTATTCTACTCGATTAGTGCATCAACTCTAATCTACACATTTTGCATTTAATCATGAGTAGAGATGTACATGTCGAATGATGTTCCTAATATCGTACATTGCACCATGAGGGGTTTTTATGTATCATTTTCACTAATCCATTAAATAAAATTAAATATATTAGCGTGAAGTTAAAAGTGACACTATTATTAAAAAAATATTAATATGTTATTTTTGATTTTAATTTTTCTTGGCCAAACTTTCAATTTATCTAAAATAAACCATGTGTCATCATACATTGAGTTTGATTTATAAGTTTTTTTTTTTTTTTTTCCTTTTGGGAAAGTAGTTGATGCTTTATATATTGTGTTCTTGGGTTTACGATTCAAAGATGTACACTATTTATAAGTTTTCCTTTATCTTCTATATAATTCAATTTATATTTACCGAAACATTGACCTTTGCTCCTTGCTTATTTGTGTAGATTTCGACCAAATAAACTATGGAAGACCTTGCTGCAATTCTAGAGATCCTATTCCCATGGTCAAATCATGTAACATACACACATTGCCAATCAAACAGGAAACATTTCGTATCCAAATGAGGAATTATTATTGCAAGAATATTGATCTTACTAAAACATGTGAATAGATTCAGATCCAGGTACAACATATAATTCCATATTTGGGGGGAAATATAATGTAGCATATATTAAAAAAATGAAATTTGTTTACAGAAATACCTTGGCATAAGGTTATTCCTCCCTGTCCTCCTTGGCTCAATTAGTTATGATCAAACTCACCATAACACTGTAAGGAAATGTTTCTAGGAAATCCAGCAGCATAAGCACATTAATTTTCCTCGCTTTCCTCCTCTCTCCCCTAGAAGGGTATCACTATATAGGATTCTCATAAATCTAAACACCTAGGACCAAGAGAAGTTAGGCTAAAGGCTTCAATTATCACCCTGTACTAAGTCATGTTATCTTAAATAGAATTAATCATCTTGGGAAACCAAGCTCTATAAAGTTTGATCCCTCATTGCTACCTTACTAAAGGCGCCTTGTTATGTTGGCATCCATTTTCCTTTGGTAACTAATACCAAGTGACGATTATCCCTTTTCCTAAGGAGATAGAGTAATGAAGCATGAAAATGTGGCTATCAAGCTCAATCCTCAAATACTCTGAATGAAGGAAAGGTTTCTCCTCCATCCTAGGGTTGATAAATAGGATGATAAAAAATGCACCTAATGTATGAGGTCAAAAGAAAAATCAATGGACGAAATTCATTATAATATGAAGGTTTAAGAAAAAGAAAGGACAAAACCAAGAACGAAGGAGATGGTTAAGACTTGCCCTAATAACTAATTCTCAATCATATATAAATAATCCTGATAGTAAGAATAACCATGCTCGATATAAGAAATAATTTAACATGCCACCAAAACTATACACAATGGATCCATGATAAGAAATACTAAATATGTGTCAAGGAAAGATGAAAATAACCATCCCATCAATAAATAGATCATAGGCACCAATTAATATAGTGTGGATCTATGTCATAGTATACATCTAATGGAAGTCAAACACATACAAGAAAGGTTCCATTTGGTGGTCCTTATGGCACATAAAAAGGTACACACTCAATCGCAACTCGGGAGGGTTTGCAATGGTTACAACAGTAGGGTGATAGAGATGAGGACTATCACCTCACGCCAGATGGCTTGGTCAGATTCAAGAACAAGATTTATGTGCCAGATAGTAGTGAGATCAAGAAGCTTATATTGAGGGAGTTTATTGTCAAGCCATATTTAGGTCACCCAAGATATCAAAAGACGTTGAGAGCTGTGAAGAATTTCTATCATTGGATGAACTTGAAGAGGGAGGTGGTTGAGTTTGTTGTGATATTTTTGGACTATTAGCTAGTAAAAGAAAAGTGTAAGCATCCAAGTAGTTTATTGCTATCTATTTTGATTCTACAATAGAAATGGGAGGTCATTTCCATGGACTTCATTACAAGTTTTCCGATGACATCTACACAAGATGAATCCATCATGGTTTTGGTTGACAAGTTGAGTAGGGTATCTCCCTTCATTGCAGTTAAGTATACTAATTCTGCTAGTGAGGTAGTGCAGATCTTTCTCAGGGAGATAGTGAGGTTGCATGGTGTTCCCAAGAAGGTCATATCAGACAAAGATGCCAAGTTCACTTCCACATTTTGGAAGGAGTTGTTTGCAGACATGGGGATAGAGTTAACCTTTAGTATAACTTATCATCTACAGACAAATGGATATACAGAGAGGGTGAACAATATTCTTGAGGACATGTTGAGGATGTATGTTTTGCATTAGTAGAGGAAGTGAGAGAATTATCTTCTACTGGTAGAGTTTTCTTATAATAATGGGTATCAAAAGTCCTGGAGTGATTTGAAATTGAATGTTAGTTTTTCTGTGCTAATTTCATGTTCATATTTATATTAAAAGTGTTGATATTTTCTTCTTGTACATGGGCTTATTGAAGTGCTTATGATTGAGTAACAAGTAAATGTGTGGAGATTAAGCTGAATACTTGAACATAAAAGCACGAAAAGTAAATGTTGAGCAAAAGCAAACAAACACACAACAAACCATCACAATTGAATCAACAACAATTTGTTTTAATGAAGGATTTCACCCCTCGTGGGCTACATCTCCTTGGTCTAGGTTCCATGGCATGGGCCTTTGTATTAGTTGAGTTGTGAAAATAATGTTGTTTATAGTCTCCTATTGCCTCTACAACTTGCTCCAATGTGTCAAAAACATCAAAATCTAGCAAGAATGACTCTTCCTAAGCCAAAATTGGTCGAAAATTGTTTCAGTTATGGTCAAAACAAATTTTCCTACAATATCTCCTCAAATATGGAGAAGACTTCAGATAACTCCAACATTTTGGTGGATTCCGCTGAAATAGGTGGTTTTGCTAACTCCACTGCTAATTTAACAATGGTATTAATTAATAGTTAAGACTGCGCTTAAGTGTGATAAGTGTGTCTTAACTGTGAATTATCCAAAAGTATTAAACATGTTTTAAATGGCATAAACCCACAGATTAGTGGAGTAATCGTGGTTTAAGGAGTTTAAAATCTTCTCGTTTCATTTGGCTCCACTCACGGTCTTGCAACACAGTCATAGGGGAGGGATCTGGCCCCATCTGAAGCCCCGCCATCAAAATCGACAAACAATAAGTAGTGGATGTGACCTTATAGTGTTAAGACCCAATAGAGAGATCATGCGGTAAGGCAGTGGAGTTTTGCGGGGTAGGTCGTGGGTTCGACTTTGACCCCCACACCATAATTTTTCTCCAAGTTATAACATTCAACCCATAGTCGAAAAATTTAGATTATAAAATATATTCGCACATATAATATATGCCCTCCTATACCCATATTTTATACTTTGGGTTATATAACATATCTTCAGCCCATCGCCCACTATACAATGTTCGCCTGTGCAATGGTTTAAACCTTGGATTATAAATAATACATTTGGCTCAAAATATAATGTGTGAATAACTTTGGTGTAAATTCATAAATGCATAATGTGGCTATCAAGCTCAATCCTCAAATACTCTGAATGAAGGAAAGGTTTCTCCTCCATCCTAGGGTTGATAAATAGGATGATAAAAAATGCACCTAATGTATGAGGTCAAAAGAAAAGTCAATGGACGAAATTCATTATAATATGAAGGTTTAAGAAAAATCAAGGACAAAACCAAGAATGAAGGAGCTGGTTAAGACTTGCCCTAATAACTAATTCTCAATCATATATAAATAATACTAATAGTAAGAATACCCATGCTCGATATAAGAAATAATTGAACATGCCACCAAAACTATACACAATGGATCCCTGATAATAAATACTAAATATGTGTCAAGGAAAGATGAAAATAGCCATCCCATCAATAAAGAGATCATAGGCACCAATTAATATAGTGTGGATCTATGTCATAGTATACATCTAATGGAAGTCAAACACATACAAGAAAGGTTCCATTTAGTGGTCCTTATGGCACATAAAAAGGTACACACTCAATTGCAACTCGGGAGGGTTTACAAAGGTTACAACAGTAGGGTGATAGAGATGAGGAGTATCACCTCACGTCAGATGGCTTGGTCAGATTCAAGAACAATATTTATGTGCCAGATAGTAGTGAGATCAAGAAGCTTATATTGAGGGAGTTTAATGTCAAGCCATATTTAGGTCACCCAAGATATCAAAAGACATTGAGAGCTGTGAAGAATTTCTATCATTGGATGAACTTGAAGAGGGAGGTGGTTGAGTTTGTTGTGAGATTTTTGGACTATTAGCTAGTAAAAGAAAAGTGTAAGCATCCAAGTAGTTTATTGCTATATATTTTGATTCTACAATAGAAATGGGAGGTCATTTCCATGGACTTCATTACAGGTTTTCCGATGACATCTACACAAGATGAATCCATCATGGTTTTGGTTTAAAAGTTGAGTAGGGTATCTCCCTTCATTGCAGTTAAGTATACTAATTCTACTAGTGAGGTAGCGCAGATATTTCTCAGGGAGATAGTGAGGTTGCATGGTGTTCCCAAGAAGGTCATATCAGAAAAAGATGCCAAGTTCACTTCCACGTTTTGGAAGGAGTTGTTTGCAGACATGGGGATAGAGATAACCTTCAGTATAACTTATCATCTACAAACAAATGGATATACGGAGAGGGTGAACAATATTCTTCAGGACATGTTGAGGATGTATGTTTTGCATTAGTAGAGGAAGTGAGAGAATTATCTTCTACTGGTAGAGTTTTCTTATAATAATGGGTATCAAAAGTCCTTGAGTGATTTTAATTTGAATGTTAGTTTTGCTGTGCTAATTTCATCTTCATATTTATATTAAAAGTGCTGATATTTTCTTCTTGTACATGGGCTTATTGAAGTGCTTATGATTGAGTAACAAGTAAATGTGTGGAGATTAAGCTGAATACTTGAACATAAAAGCATGAAAAGTAAATGTTGAACAAAAAAAAACAAACACACAACAAACCATCACAATTGAATCAACAAAAAATTGTTTTAATGAAGGATTTCACCCCTCCTGGGCTACATCTCCTTGGTCTAGGTTCCATGACATGGGCCTTTGTATTAGCTGAATTGTGAAAATAATGTTGTTTATAGTCTCCTATTGCCTCTATAACCTGCTCCAATGTGTCAAAAACATCAAAATCTACCAAGAATGACTCTTCCTAAGCCAAAATTGGTCGAAAATTGTTTCAGTTATGGTCAAAACAAATTTTCCTATAGTATCTCCTCAAATATGGAGAAGACTTCAGATAACTCCAACATTTTGGTGGATTTCGCTGAAAGAAGTGGTTTTGCTAACTCCACTGCTAATTTAACAATGGTATTAATTAATAGTTAAGACTGCGCTTAAGTGTGATATGTGTGTCTTAACTGTGCATTATCCAAAATTATTAAACATTTTTTAATTGGCATAAACCCACAGATTAGTGGAGTAATCATGGTTTAAGGAGTTTAAACTCTGCCTGTTTCATTTGGCTCCACTCACGGTCTTGCAACGCAGTCATAGGGGAGGGGGCTGGCCCCATCTGAAGCCCCACCATCAGAATCGACAAACAATAAGTAGTGGATGCGACCTTATAGTGTTAAGACCCAAGAGAGAGATCACGCGGTAAGGCAGTGGAGTTCTGCGGGGTAGGTCATGGGTTTCATGACCTTGACCCCCACACCATAATTTTTCTCCAAGTTATAACATTCAACCCATAGTCGAAAAATTTAGATTATAAAATATATTCGCACATATAATATATGCCCTCCTGTCCCCATATTTTATACTTTCGGTTATATAACATATCTTCAGCCCATCGCCCACTATACAATGTCCGCCTGTGCAATGGTTTAAACCTTGGATTATAAATAGTACATTCGGCTCGAAATATAATGTGTGAATAACTTTTGTGTAAATTCATAAATTCAGAATTTAGACTAGTTCTAAAGGTTGGATGGGTCCAACAGAGGGGGCACGTGGCGGTCCCTGGCTACACCACATGTCCATCTCTTGTTGGATTATTCCAACTAAAAAAAATTCTCCTTAAACCTTAGGATAAAAAAAAAAAAATCACCTCCAAATTTCACTAGAGAATCCAGTTGTGACCCTTGTCACAGTGTCATTATGCTAAAACTAGAGAATATTCCATGAATATACCTGGAGTTATTACTGGATTGCCATGTCACCAGCCTGTCATTGTTCTTCAATTTTTTTAACTGTTTGAGAAAAAAAACAATAGGTCATAAATTCCTCATCCGAAGTCTATTTTTGATGAAATGAATTGAGCCATATTCTTGGCGATGAGCTCTTTGCTATCACTCTGGTTTGGAGAATTTATGATTACTTTCATATTTGATCTTAAAATTGAGCCTATGATCATTCCTCCCCATTATAAGCCTTTTGGATGCAAAAAGATACTATCAATTGTTCAATAGGTGATGATATGACTCCCTCACCATTTCAATATACATCTATTTGGCCTTGGAAGGATTTTGTCCCTTCAGTCCCACTCTAAGGTATTCAACATTCCCTCTTCTTGAAGTTCTGGTTCTTCTGTCAAGTATGAGATCTCGTTGAAGTTCATCAAGATATTTTGGTGAAAAAAAATCTATTGATGGTAGATGAACATGCTCTCCTTCATCATCAATCAATGGAGGCTCAAATAATCCCAAATTCACAATATTAACGACCGAATATATTTGCATATAAGGATGAAAATCTAGCTTAAATGCATTGTTAACAATATTTTCCAAAATTTTAAAAGGACCATAACAGATTGGAATAATATTTTACCTTCCTATTGAAGTCTTTCTTTGTTGATATATAACCAAACTTCATCTCCAACCTAGAATTTGTGATCAACATGGTGTTTATCATGCCTCGCCTTATAACTTATTTGACTCTTTTCAAGTTGTTCTTGCACTGTGTGATGTACCAACTGAATTTGTTGATGAACTTCCTTACCTTATCTATGTCACTACGACCATATATAGCTACATCTTTCACAAAGATGAAGTCCAAAGGTGATCTTGGCAAGTACCCAAGACATGCCTCAAATGGCGATGTGTTTGTGGAAGAATGCTTTTCCCTATTGTATGCATGTTGAATGTATTTGAATTTCTCATAACACAACTTGGGATCTTTGCTGAAATAACCTCTAAGAAGTTGAATGACTATTATTTTAACCACCTCAGTCTGACCATCTATTTTCAGATGAAAGGTTGTACTCTTCTTCAACTTAGTGTCCATCATGTCCCACAATTTTGACAAAAAATTCCCAACAAACCGGGAATCTCGATCACTTACAAGAAAAGTAGGAAGATCAAAATGAACCCATACATTTTGAAAGGAAAGATGAGTTGTTTGTTGAGCTGTAATTTTTTTTTGCATGGAATCAAAAGACACATTTTGTTGAACTTATCTTCAACTACATATAAGTAATGATGACCTTTCCTTGACATTGGAAGACCTCCTACAAAATCCATTGAGATACTCTCCCAAGGATGTGAAGGTACCTGAAGTGGAGTGTAAAATCCTAGTTTCCTATTTCTAGGGTTACTTATTGCACAGAATGAAAATCCTCTAATGAAATGAGATACACTATCAAACATGCGTGGTCAATAACGATACCTTTGGATATTTGCTACCATCTTGCCTACACTGAAATGTCCAACAATCAATGAAGTATGCGCCTTCCTTATGATACTGCTTGTTTCTCCCTGTGGAATACATAACTTGCCCAAGTGATACAAAAAAATGTTATGCGCATGCTAATCTAACTCTTCAATTTGGTTTCCCTGACTCAAGCTTTCATACACATCTTGAAAATCACTATCATATGCATATTGTTCAATGTAACTTTCATGCATAACTGAATTGTGCTTGAGTATAATAGATGAATTTACAATAGGCCTAGAGAGCATATCAACTACCTTATTGTAGATTCCCTTTTTATACCTGATAAAAAAATGGAATTTTTGTAGAAATCCCATTCATCAGAAACGTCTTGATTGTTACAACTTTGATTGTGAATGTAAGTACTGCAATGGCTGATGGTCGGTATGTATAATGGTCTCTTTCCCCATCAAATAGTACTTCTATTTCTTTACAGTTTGTACCAATGCATATAACCCTTTGTCAGAGGTGGGATAGTTAGTCACAACTCCATTAAAAATTTCAGAATGAAACGAAATGGGCTTACCATGCTGCATGAGAACTACCCCCATGGCATAATCACAATCACTACTATTTGTTTGGATCTCAAATGGCTGTCTGAGATCCGGAAGAGCCAATACCGGTGATGAAATGATATTTTTTTCTAAAACATCATTTTTTTTTGGTTGCATATCCCCCCAATGGAAGAATTTCTTGACACTTGTCAATGTATGTAATAGAGTTGCAATGGAAGAAAAATTAGCAATAAATTTCCTCCAATATTGTGCTACCCCAAGAAAGCTTCTTAACTCCATAATTGTATTGGGCTTTGGCCAATTCATAAATACCTCAACCTTGGAAGGGTCCATATTTGACTCACCTCCTCCAACAATGTGTCCCAAATATACTAAAGAAGTCTTGCTAAACTCACACTTCGACATCTTTGAAAAAAAATGCTCTTTTTTTAAGACATTAAGTACCTTGTTCAGATGCATGACATGTTCATCTCCTGATTTGCTGAATATCAAATTATCATATAAGTAAACAATGAAAATTAATATAGAAATGGTCTTAAAACACCATTCATAAATCTTATGAAAGAAGCTGGAGCCTTTGTTAACTAAATGGCATAAATATCCACTAAAACAATCCTTGTCTAGTTTTAAGTGCAATTTTCCAAATGTCCTCCTTAACTATTCTAAATTGATGATAACCACTTCTTAAGTATAGCTCAGCGAAATAATTTGCATACTTTAATTGATGAAGAAAACCATCAATTCGTGGGAGTGGATAATGATTCTTTACTATGATTTTATTTAGTGCATAGAAATCCATGTACATGCGCCAAGTCCCATCCTTCTTTGGTACCAAGAAAATCGGTGAACCACATGGTGAAGTAGATGGGCGTATGGTATATTTGTTAAGAAATTCTTGGATTTTATTCTTGATTTCAAAACTCTCCATAATTGACATGCGATACATAACAATGTTTGGAAGTGGAACATCTTACTGCAACTAAATCTCATACTGAATTCCCCTCTTTGGAGGTAACCCACTTGGTTCTTGAAACATATTGCCATGCTAACTTACATGAAACAAATAAGATTTTTATTTTTCATCAGATCCTTCAAAAGATTCATATTCAATATCATCCTTTCTCTTGATCATGAGAAGCACAACATTTTTACTTGCATTAACTAATCTCTTCATCTGCCTTGCATTTACTAAATAAATTTTCATATTTTTGTGATGAGCTCTCACAATATACTCCACCCCATTGAGAAAATGATATTTTTTCTCATGGTGATAAAATACCACTTTCTTGTCATACAAATATGGAATTCCCAAGATAATTTCTAAAATTCCAAGTGGAACCACATCTAACTCAACTTCATCAACAAAGTTTGCAGTAATGGCAAATCGAAATATGCATTTCCTTGTAACCTGTAAATTGGCATTCTTGACTATCCAACCCAAAAGGGTATGGCTTATGATGTGGTACAGTTTCAAGGTTAAGCTTTTTGACCAAGTCTTCTGAAATTAATTTTTCTTGTGACCCACTATCAAACAATGCATCAATCTTTGTATGATTTGAAATAACCCTTACATGGAAAAATTCTCTCCTTGTTTCTTCATTCAGAGTGTTGTTGTGACAATTTGAGGAACTAGTACTTTCTATGGCTTATTTTCCCTTTTTCACCATGGCTACAATCTTGGTCTCATCATTGGAATCAGATCCAAGATCATGTTGTGTGGTGGAAGTCATCTTTTTTTTCCCGTTATTGCTTGGTTTCTTAGGCCTTAGTTCGAGATGTAATTTACAATAGCGGGATTCATCATGCCCTTGTTTGAAACAATGTTTGCATTTAGTTTTCTCCCCTTCTTTCTTAACACTTACATTCTTCTTTCCCTTCCATTTTCCTCCCTTCTCTTTTCCCCTACCCTTGAATGGCTTCTTTCTTACTACCCTCTTCCTGAATGTTCTTTTCCCTTGCTTCAAGATGCATGGCTTGTACACATAATTCATCTAAATTTATTGGGTTAAACATAAGGATGATATGTTTCAAATAGAAATGTAAACCCGCAATGTATTTCAAGAGTGTATATTGGGAATTCAAGTTTATTTCTAACAACAAAGCCCTTTTCCTAAACTCCCCGGTATATTTTTGAACTGTTTAACCCTTGAGTTGCCTAAATTTTTGGCAACTTATAATCACCTTTTACCCATAGGCTAAAGGATAAAACTACCTTTTAATTGAATAAATAAACTCAACTCAAGAAATGGATATCTTACCGTGGATTCACATTTCCTCTTGAGTCTTTGCTTCCCAACCGACTAGTGCTGCTCCTTCTAGCCTTAATGAAGCCAACTAGATATTTATGTCGTCTTCTTGTAGGTTCTGGATTCTGTAATCTAACTCCAGTTGATGGGTCCAATTTTCCAACTTCTCTGCATTTACCTCACCATTGTACTTGGGAAGTTCAAACTTAATGTCCAATTTGAGTAATGGAGTTTTTCCTTTTGGGGTTTTTGAATGAGTATGGGTGGCTTTTATGGTGGAAGTGGAAGATGATGAGGATGATGATGGTGGAAATGGAGGTGGATTTCCCCTGCTTCTCTTTGAACTCTTCTCTTCATCCTTCTTATCATTTGCAGTTCCTTCTCCATGTGGAGGCTTAGAACCTTCTCCTTTCATTCCAATAGTAAATGGATGAAACATTTTTTAACCATCCTCTTTATGTCATTGAAGTATATCTTGAAATATTCCTATTCTAAATGTCCTTGAGTCTCTCAAACACCTAACATGATGGCTATGGATTCAAGCTCAACTTCTAATGCTTGTACCTCTTCAATCAACTCACATTGTTGTGGAATTTGTACCTCCTCAATCTCAACTTCTTTAGATAAAACTTGAGGTGCCTCAAGTGCAGCTATGAGTTGAAATTTGGGTGGATATGGTTCTCTTGTAGCTCTCCTTCTTCTAGTCCTAACCTTAGAACTAGAAACCAATAGTTTCCATTCTCCTCTCTGCAACTTCAACCTTGTAAGCATCACAAAATTGCAACTATTAAAACCCTTCTTGCACAAAACTCAAGAAAAACAAGAAAACAACCTTTCCTCTGATACCATCTTGATTTGAATTTGAATGTTAGTTTTGTTGTGCTAATTTCATATTCAGATTTATATTAAAAGTGCCAAAACTTTATTCTTGTACATGGGCTTATTGAAGTTGTTATGATTGATTAACAAGTAAATGTGTGGAGATTAAGTTGAATACTTGAACATAAAATCATGGAAAATAAATGTTGAACAACAACAAACAAACACACATCAAACCATTATAATTGAATCAATAACACTTTGTTTTGATGAAGGCACTCACCCTTCATGGGCTACATCTCCTTGGTCTAGTTTCCATGGCAAGGGCCTTTGTATTAGCTCAATTATGCAAATAATGTTGTTTATAGTCTCCTATTTCCTCTACAACCTACTCCAATGTGTCCAAAACATAAAAATATACCAAGAATGACTCTTCTTGAGCTGAAATTGGTCGAAAATTGATTCAGTTATGGTGAAAACAAGTTTCCTACAATATCTCCTCCAAATCTGGAGTAGGGAAAATTTTAGGGGCTAATATTCGCAGATGGGCTAAATTTCCATGATATTTTCGAAAAAAGATATTCTTTAATTCCTTTTTTTTCTAAAAAATATTCGCCCAAATTTTATAAGAAAAAAACATTTTTCCTTAAAATTCACCAAACTTTTCTAGAGACTATATAAAATCATTAGAAGTTAAAATATTATTACTAAAATATTACGAAGCATTTTATAGCTTGCATATTCTGGATTAGTAATATTCGCCAAGGTTTCTAATATTTAAGATAAATTTCCATCCTTAAAATTTTCCCTAATCTGGAGAAGATTCCAGATAACTCTAACATTTTGGTGGATTTCGCCGAAATAGGAGGTTCCGCTAACTCCACCACCAATTTGACAGTGGGATTAATTAACAGTTAAGACTGCACTTAACTATGATAAGGGCATCTTAACTGCACATTATCCAAAAGTCTTAAACCCATTTTAATTAGCATAAACCCATGGATTAGTCGAGTAATCATGGTTTAAGGAGTTTAAACTCTGCCCGTTTTATGTGGCCCCACCCATGATCTTACAATGCAGTCATATGGGAGGGGGCTGGCCCCCTTCAAACCCATGCCATTAGAATTGAAAAACAATAAGTAGTGGATGCGACCTTATATGGTTAAGTCCCAATGGAGAGATTAGGCAGTAAGGTGGTGGAGTTGTGCAGGGTAGGTCATGGGTTTGACCATGATCCCTACACCAGAATTGTTCTCCAAGTTATAACATTCAACCTATAGTCAAAAAATTTGGATTATAAAATATATTCTCGCACATAATATATGCCTGCCTATCCCCATAGTTTATACTTTAGGTTATATAACATACGTTCAACCCATCACCCACTATAGAATGTCTGCTTGTCCAATGGTTTAAACCTTGGATTATAAATAATACATTCAACCGGAAATATAATGTGTGCAGAACATTTGTGAAAACTCATAAATTTAGAATTTTGACCAGTTCCAAAGGTTGGATGGTTCCACTACAGGGGGCACGTGGTGGCCCCTAGCTACACCATGTGTCTAGCTCTGGTTGGATTATTTCCACTAAAAAAAAATTCTCCTTCAACCTTAGGTTAACTGAAAAAACAATTCACCTCCAAATTTCACTTGCGAATCCAGTTGTGACACTTGTCACAATGTGATTAGGCTAAAACTAGAGAATATTCCCTGAATATACCTGGAATGCTAACTGAGATACGATGTTAGCAACCAATCATTGCTCTACAATTTTTTTAGCTATTTGAGAAAATGAACAACACGTCATAACTTCGTCATTGGAAGTCAGTTTTTGATGAAATGAATTATGCCAGATTCCGAGCAATGAGCTCTTCACTTTCATTCTAGTTTGTGAATTTCTGATCACTTTCATTTTTTAGCCTAATACTGAGCTTTTGGTCATTGAGGATGTGTCTATTTGAGGCTTTTTATGGGTAGAGTTGTAATACTCCTATCAGCTGGAGCGATGCAATGAACAGAGTGTTGATTGGACCAGATATGTTGGCATAAATGGAACATGAAATGTAGGTTATTAAGATAAATTTGAAGGAAACACCTGGAATTTAGAAGAGTTATGTAGATCAAAATAGAGCATTAAAGGAGTTTCAGGTTGGGGAGCATGTGTACTTGTGCATCAGGCCTAAGAGGAGCTCCTTGGGGATTGGATCATGTTCCAAGTTGGAACCTCGGTATTATGGGCCTTTTGAGATCTTGAGAGGATTGGACTAGTGGCCTACCAGCTTACACTGCCACCTACAGTGAAAGTCCATGATGTTTTCCATGTTTTATTACTTAAGATATATGTCCAGGATGTTTATAATATTATTGAATCACTACTACATTTGGGTGGAAATTTTGACGGAGGAATCCAATGGAATGGATAAAATCAGAAAAGGTGTCAGAAATTAAATTTACTTATTTTTATTTTTATAAAATCATTAATCCCGTCGAATATTCGGTGAGAGTTCATTAAAGCTTGAATATTCGATGGAATGTCCAATCTTGTCGACTGTCCGACAATTTTTTGTAATCCTTCCTATTTTCGACTATCTCACACGTGTTATTTTACTGTTAGATATATGATGATATATCCAATATGAAAATGTGTTCTCCAATTTTCGACAAATTGAAAATAATCGTTGCATAATTTTCAATTCTTCCATTAATGGATTTTCCCGTTGAGTTTAACTGATTAAAATAAATATAACATTAATATTATAATTATATAAAATATTATTAATATATAATTAATATTAAGATTTATAATATAATATTATATGATTAGAATATAAACTATATATTTAATAAAATTATTAAATATATTATTAATATATATATATATATATATATATATATATATATATATAGAGAGAGAGAGAGAGAGAGAGAGAGAGAGAGAGAGAGAGAGACCCTAACGTCATATAACTTTGACAAAGTTTCTATATATATGTATATATATATTAGTTTTGATTGTTTTGAAAGGTTGTAGGCTTATTTTGAAGTTAATTTTTGAACAAAATCATCACTGAAATTTTGGTGAAAAAAAAAATCACATAACATTCCTCAAGGAGACAAGAGATACATGGGATTGACATCGAGGGATTCTAAGGATCAAAAATGTTATTTCCCTTATAGAAATTTCAAAGGCTTTAGACGAAGGAGAATTCTAATAAAATTAGATAAAAATCATTGTAGAGACTATGAACACACTGAAGGCGAACATGAATATCATCCATTTGTAAGTCATTTATTATATGTCTTTGTGTTGTAAATTGTTTTTGTAAATGTTTATATGAATATTGTATTTTAGATTGTATGTATTTATTCTATAAATTATATTATTTTTATATTGTAAACGTATTTCATAATATTCTTTTGGGAGGTGTTTTACCTATGTTTTCATCTTGACGTGGACTAGAAATATTATTTGATTATTTTTGTTAGGGTCGATTAAGGGGTTAGGTCGAGTAGGAGTTAATTAATTTATGGGATTAGGGATAAGGGGTTATTATTTAAGGGTTTATGGGTTAGGGGTTAAGGGCTTATGTGTTAGGGGTTTAAGGGCTTAGGGGAATGGGGTTAAGGTGTTAGGGAATTAATGTATGTTTAGGGAATTTATTTGGACCTAGAGGATTCAGAGGTTAATCATGGGTTTTTATGGAGCATTATTCATAAGTTTTTAAAGAATATTATGAAAAATATGACATTAAGAAAGAATATGACATTATAATGATGAATGAAAATTAATATCAATATATTTTTTATTATGGTCATGACTATATATCTTAAAAAATGTCTCACTTTCTACATGTCAAAAAATGTAACATATTTTTTAGAATTTTTCAATATATTCTTAAATATCTTGATAAATTGCCCAAGCATCATCATTTTTTTGTTGTCTTTGTTTCTTGGTGTCACCCATGTTGTCTTTATCTTTATCTTTGTTGTATTTTTTTTCCTTATATATTATATTTGTAAACTATTGTTATATCAACATTTCAATATTTGATATATATATATATATATATATATATATATATATATATATATATATATATATATATATATATATATATATATATATATATATATATATATATATATATATATATATATATATATATATATATATATATATATTGATCGTAATTTTATAGTACGCCCCCCTAGGGCATTGCTCGATGACGAAGAGGTGGTTGTACTACAAGAATTTCTTCAAGAACATGGAGCGATTAATATTGAAGATCAGGTTGATGATCCTATGGAAGAAGATAATGATGCTGATAACATAGATTGATCCTGAATACATTTATTAATGTTGGAATCGACGATGATGACAATCAATATGATGATTATTCTTTTGATTTACCTATAATTGAGTGGGAAACTAAACATATTGATGAAGGTTTAAACACATACCTTATCTCTTTTGTATTGTTGCTGGTTAACTTGAAGGTGGTGAATTGTTTTTCAAACACATGTGTGCCCCAAATCCTAAGGTATGTAATCTATTTTTTGAAATTTAGGACTATATACATGATAAATAAATTATTTTTTTCATTTTTTTTTAATTTTAACATGTTGTTCTACATTATTTCATTAATTTGTAACATTTAGATGCAATATGTGTGACTAATATTGTTTAAAACCAGTACTATTTTTTGTATGCTGTAGATTATTAGGTGAATTTCTATTACCACTGTCAAATGTTTTACCTCATACATACCAATATTTTCATTCCATTATGAAAGATATTGGAAAGGAGTATCAAGCTATTCATGCATTCCGTAATGATGATATTCTTTATTATAAAGAATACGCATTGAAAGAAAAATGTCCAAAATGTGATGAGAGTAGATATCAAACCGATAAGGTAACCAAAAATGTGTCTCACAAGGTTCTTTTTTATATTCCCATAATTCCATGTCCGCGAAAATTGTTTAGGTGCAAAAGTGTATCATAAATTATGGATTTAAATGCAACAAATAGAAGGGAATATGGTGTTCTTTGAATTCCTATAGATGGATACGAATTTATAAATATAGAGGAAAGGTGACCAAAGTTTAAAAGAGAGCCTTGTAATCTTAGGCTTTCATTAACAATTGATGGTGTAAATCCATTTGGAGAGCCCATATTTTCTTACCTGGTGTGGCCCGTTTTTGTTATGAACAATAACATTCCTCCATGGAAGTCAATAAAGAGTGAGAAAATAATCTTGACAATGATTTTTCCAGGTATTAATTTTTTTAGAATAATTTATTTTAGCACAATAACATATCATTTGTCTTACTTGTTTCATAATTATGTCTTATATTTTTTTGTTTACTCATATATGTTCAATTATGCCTTAATTTTTTTTTTATTTACTCATATATGTAGTAATTATGTATTGTATGTTCAATCAATTAGGTAAGTACCAAGTCAAAGATATGAATGCATATATTGAGCCTCTTATCGATGAGTTAGTGGATTTATCGAATAATTTCACTATGTATGATATGTCTAGACCAGTAGTTCCACAAAGGGAATTTGAATTCCATGCAATTCTTGTATGGAAAATTCACAATGTCTGAGGACTAGCACATTTCTATGGTATGTTATAACATTACCTTGTAGTTTAATATTGTTTAATTTTATGAAGTTCATTTCATGTATGTTTTTTAAAAATTTCGGCCTTCATTGTACATACTTAAAATAATCGGTATAAAAATTATTCCATTTATTTCACGTCTTCAAATAAAGGGTAAATTTTCTTGTCCAATTTTTGGTCCTAAGATGAAATATCGTTATTCAAGAAGCATAGGAAAGGAGGTGTTTGATGAGTATAGGCACTTCCTTTCTAAGAACCATAGGTTCTGAAGTACCGGAAAACATATTTTCAATGGGAAAGAACAGAATAGATTAGGACCATGGCGAATGACACCTTGTACATGGAAGTTTAAATATAATAGAGTCTCTCAAGGTATGGATCAAATTGTCTATGTATCGATATACATGATATGTTTGGAATATTTTATATGTTTATGGAATTTTCTTCACTATGCTAATTGACAGGTTATATTACTATTATAATATCTTTAGCTATGATTCGCATTGTAGGTCATGAAGGAATTAATAACAGGGAATTTCCACTACGAATGAAAAGTTATCTCGAGTAATTTAGTATACTCGCCTACTATGATCACCTAGAAATTATTCATTTGTTTGATACAATGAACATTGGGAAGAATTTAACAAAGACCTTATGGCGAATCCTAAATGGAAGGAGAGATAAAGAAAAAATTATCAATATTTGTAATGACATTAAAGAGGTGGACCAAGAATTACAAAGTGTGATTCATTAAAATAGCGACGGAGATTGCCAAAATATAAGTATCTTTACATGGTTATTGATAGCGAAGAAAATAAAGCATGTTAAAGAGGTTATTGAAAAAACTAAATTTCCAAATGGATTTTCATTAAACATAAAGAATATCCTAACAAATAAAGGTGAATTAGGTAGGGTATAAATTCATTATTGGCATAAATTCATTAAGGAAATTATTTTTTTGTATATATATTTTATACAATGGTGAAACATATTGTTAATTAGTGTTTTTTCCTACTAATATGGGAAAAAATAATGATCGATAATTATTTTTGTTACAATGTGTTCTACCTTTATGTCTCCCAAAAAAATTTGACAAAAGTGTCAAACAAGTTATATATGATCTTGGAAAATACATGTGAGGTAAGTGGAGATTTATGTGCAAAGTGTAATTTGTTCAATAAGTTGTTGTGTCACATATTTTTTACTACATGTTTTTTTCTTGTCATCATGTACTATATACTTTTTTTTTTGTTGAAATCCATGATTTTCTTGCTTCATTTGTATATTTTTGTGATATAAATAAATTCATAAACAAGATATAAAGTATTGGAGGACACAAATTCCTCGTCTAATGTGTGAAATGCAAAAGTATATACCTCTGACATTTTCCAATGCATAACAACACTACTTCATACACCAATTTGAGGAGATTGAAATGTGTGTACCTGTACACACAATATGAATGTGGATGGTTGAGAGGAACTTCAAATAACTGAAGTATTTGGTCAGACAAAGAGCACATCCTGAGGTTTATATGGTAGAGAGATATATGATATATCAAACCATGGTTTATATTAATCAATATAGCAGTGAAATAAGAAAAAGTATTAATGTATTGGATCACATTTGATATGTCAAATCCATGGACGATTTCAAGGGGAGCACCTATTGGGGAAAGGTAGAATTAGGAACGTGAAATCTAAGTAGATATTGGAGATTTATAACACATTTTATGTCTTTTTTGTTTTTATGTATATCATACTTAGTTAACTTTTAGTCTTCATGCATAATCCATTATTATGAAGGTATAACACGGTAACTAATTATATATGTGTGAATTCTTTTATTTTAATACAACCAATTGAGAGTGGGATGCAATACATTTATAGATTGCGAACAACCCAAATTGGATGAAGGTATGGATTGAATGATGTAAACAAGCTAATAATGGTAGGCTATCATGGTATGGTGTGTCTGCATTGGTCAAAGAAGCTCAACATTATGGACATATGAATATTACACAAAAGGAAATTGATTTAGCATATGGTTTAAAATAATACAATGAAATCATATTCACCCATACTAGTTTTTTTACAATTATATTGATGCATATGGCACATTTTTTTCTTAATTTCAAATTTTTCAATTATAAATATACATGTTTATCAATTAACAATGCAACTTCTATGTATTTGACATATTTCAGTTGAAACATCCCAAAAAAATGTGGTGCAATGGAAAGAAATTTCACATCAAAAGGTTGGATGAAAAGATGAAGACTTTTGATAGTGGGATAACTATAGTATTTCAAGTTATCAATGTTTCCTCTAGAGGTGACAGATATACAAAAATCTCTGACAATATATACAATGGGTATCTTCATGATATATTTGAGTGTGACTTTGAATCCTTCAAAATAGTTGTGTTTGATGTCAAATGGTTTAGGTTATGAATTTAGGAATGTGACGTCGATAGAACTGTTATTGAGCATGATAAAAAATTTACATGGTTAATACAAGGAATCCTGAGCCAAGGTAAAAGTGATATGTTCTTCCATGCCAATGTGAACATGTATTTTACGTAGACATTCCAGGTAAAGAGGGTTGATCAGATGTTGTTAGATATTATCCTAGAGGAATACCCATAAAGTATAATGTAGTAGAAGGAGATGAAATTGAATAAGAATATGTTGTATAGAAGCAGGGGGTTCATGCAGTGTTAAACGAATACATCCAAGAAGTTCAAAAAATATATGTTAATGGAGACAATGTTAATGTGGATTAATTAGATGATATTGACATTGGATCAGACAAAATATTGAACGAGTTGAACCAAATGTAGAAGAGCATGTTCAAGAAGATGATATAGACGATGACGACGATGATGATATGGTGAATCCTTTGTATATGAATTCTATAGTGGATGATACAGATGATGATTTGGATGAGGAAGAATATTAATGATATCAAAATGTTGAAAATTATGACGTATGTATTTATATGATTTCAGTTTGTTTTCCCTCTTTCGTTCACCTTAAGTTTTTATTTTCCTAGTTTTTATGTTTGAATGTTACTATGTTTCTTTAAAATATATTATAGTAGATAGATTGGGTATAAAGGAATTGAGAATGATGTGAAGGGGGGTGGGGGGTGGGGGGGGGGGGTATGAGTGTCCAAATTCACGTGGTTTGCCTTGTTAAGTAGATAATAAATTAATCTTGAAATGAAGAGAAGATTATTTACGTTTATGCCACCAGTTTCAATTTTTACTTTGGTTTGTGAAGAAGATGTAATGGGCGAGTTGGGTGATGGGTGAACTAGGAAATGATACAGATGAGAAGACGTGAAAATTTAGGTCATCCCATGACTACCCATGAGCTAAGTTCCTGCCAGGGTGTCTCATAATTATTTTTAGAAAAATTACTAAATTAATGTTTAGGTGTTAAAATTTGGTTTATAATTGATTTATTATGTAGTATGGACATACTAACAAATGATAATATTTTGTTGTCATTGATGAGATAATGATTTTTGTTGACTAATTTGCATAATAGGACGAACTCCCGTGCTATGGCTGCACCCACACAAAGGCGAATGGGTGCCCATGAAATGAGTTGGTGGGTCGACCTGACTTGCTAAGGTGCACCCACATAAAAGAAGTAAGATCAACCCAATACTACCAATGAATAAAGTTCCCAAAAGGGGGTCTCATAATTATTTTTAGAAAATTGACTAAATTCATGTTTAGGTGTTAAAAGTTGGTTTAAAATTGATTGATTATGCAACATGGTACTAAAAAATGATAATATTTTTCTTTCATTGATGAGCTAATGACTTGTGTTCACTAATTTTAACAACATGTCGAACGCCGTTACCCTAGGTGCACGTGCATGAAAGTGGGTTCTTAGGTACCCATAGAGTGTCGCGTATTGGGCATGTCATGGCCACGACTTGACAGGGATGCTGATGCGATGAGTTGGTGAGTCGACCTAACTTGGAAATGGGAACTAACATAAAATAATTAAGGCCAGCCCATGAATTCCCATGAACAAAATTCCCAACAAGGGGTCTCATAATGATATTAGGAAAATTGACTAAATTAATGTTTGGGTGTTAAAAGTCGGTTTATATTGACTAATCATGTATCATGGTACTAAAAAATGTTTGTAATTTTTTTTCACTAATGAGACAATGATTTATGCTCACTGATTTTCATAGCAGGGGAATGCCCACATAAAGGCGGGGCACCCAGGCACCCATGGGGGCGTCGCGTGTTGGGAACACCAGGGTGCCTACCTGGTAGGGGTGATCATGCGATGAGTTACTGGGTTGGCCCAAATTGGCAAGGGGCACCTACAAAAAAGAGTAATTTTGGCCCATGAATTCCCATGAGCAAAGTTCTAACCAAGGGGTCTCATAATGTTTTTTATAAAATTGATTAAATTAATGTTTGGGTGTTAAAATTTTCTTTATAATTTATTGATTATGTAGCATGAAACTAAAAAATGATAATACTTGGTTATCATTGATGAGATAATGATTTGTGTTCACTGATTTGCATATCAGGGGAACGATCATACCCTTGGTGCACTCGTATGAATTCAAGGTGCCTGGGTGCCCATGGGGTGTCGCGTGCTGGGCATGTCAGGAGTATCGCCTGTTAGGGGCACCCATGCAATGATTTGGTCACTTAGATCATCTTGAAAAGGAGAATATGTAGAAAATAAGTAAGGTCGTCCCATGAATTTCCATGAATAGAATTCCCACAAGTGGGTCAGAGGTCTCATAATGATTTTTAGAAAAAACAACTAAACTAATGTTTGGGTGTTAAAAGTCGGTTTATAATTGATTGATTATGCAACATGGTACTAAAAATGATAATATTTTTTTTTAAATGATGAGCTAATGATTTTTTTCACTATTTTTCACATCAAGGAGAGCACCCACAACTTGTGCATTCTCACACGAAGGCAGGGTGCCTGGGTGCCCATGGGGTGTTGTGTGGTGGGTAGGCAAGGACGCCCCCCCTGGAGGGGTGCTTGTGTTATTAGTTTGTGGGTCGAACCAAATTGGAAATATGTGGTCGAATAAAATAAGTAATATCGTCCCATGGCTACCAATGAACAAGGTTAATACAAAGGGGTCTCATAATGATTTTTGGAATTAGAATAAATTTATGTTTAGGTGTTAAAAGCCATTTTATAATTGCTTTATTATGCAACATGATACTAAAAAATGATAATATTTTGTTTTCATTTATGAGATGATGATTTGTGTTCACTGATAATTTACATAGTTGGGAGAATTCCCATACCCTGGGTGTGTGCGCATGAAGGTGGGACCCCTGGGTGTGCATGGGGAATTTGTGTGATGGGTAGGCGAGGACGATAGCTTGGGATGGTTGCCCATCTGACAAGTTCGTGAGTCAAGATGACTTGGAAAGGGGCACCTACATAAAATTTTAAGTAAGGTCGGCCCAGGACAGCCAATGAACAAAGTAAGTAAGGTCAGCTCATGACTTCCAATGAACAAAGTTACCACAAGGTGGTCTCATAACAATTTTTAGAAAATCGACTAAACTCATGTTTAGGTGTTAAAAGTAGATTTATAAATAATTGATTATGCACCATGGTAGTAACAAATGATAATATTTTTTTTTTTTCATTTATGAGAAAAATATTTGTGTTCATTGATAATTTTCACTATAGGGCAAACATCCATACCTTGCCTGTGTGTGCATGAAGGCGGGGCTTCTAGGTGCCCATGTGGCATCGCATGCTAGGCACGCTAGGTTCCCCACCCAAGAAGGGAACCCATGTGATGAGATGGTGGGTCGAATCGAGTTGGAAAGGTGCGCCTATAGAAACAAAGTAACATCTCCCATTATTGCCTATGAAAGAAGTTTCCACAAGGGGGTCTCGTAATGATATTTAGAAATTTAAGTAAATTAATGTTTGGGTGTTAAAATCCAGTTTACAATTGATTAATTATGCAACATGTAGGTACCAAAAAATAATAATATTTTATTTTCATTTATGAGCTAATGATTTGTGTTCATTGATTTTAACAGCTTGGAAAACTCCCATGCCCTTTGTGCACTCGCATGAAGGTGAGGCGCCTGGGTGCCTATGGGGCATCATGCTCTAGGCTTGCCAGGGTGTCCTCTCTACTGGGGTTCTCGTCCAACGATTTCATGGGTCGAACTGACCTAGAAAGGGTCACCCATAGACAAGAAGTAAGTTTTTCCCATGACTTCCCATGAATAGAGTTCCCACCAAGGGGTCTCATAATGATTTTTAGAAAATTGACTAAATTAATGTTTGAGTGTTAAAATTAAGTTTATAAGAGATTCCACCTGCATGTGGTTGGCCTGGTTAGGTAGAGAATATATTATTATTGATACAAATATAAGCTCATTTACATTTATACCATCATTTCCAATTTTGAATAAGTAGATGTACTAGGCGAGTTGGGAAATAGGTGAAATAGATGACACGATGGTCAAGAAGACATGTGAAGTAAGGTCTTCCCATGACTACCAATGAATTGAATTCCCACTAGGGTATCTCATAGTTAAAATTGACTAAATTAATGTTCAAGTGCGAAAATTCGGCTTATAATCCATTGATTACGCAGAATGGATGTATTAACAAATAAATTTTTTTTTTTTCATTGATGAGATACTAATTTTTGGTTACTGATTTACACAACTGGGTGAAATCCCATCCTATGGGTGAACCTATACAAAGGGGAAGTGGCTGACCACACTTGGGGGCATCACGTACTAGGCATGCTACGACGTTAGCCCAGTAGGGGCACCTGTGCGATGAGTTGGTGGGTCGAACTGACTTGGTAAGGGGCACCCACATAAAATAATTAAGATCAGCCCATGACTACCAATGAAAATTTTTATCACAAGGGGGTCTCATAATAACTTTTAGAAAATTTACTAAATTCATGTTTAGGTGTTAAAATTTGGTTTATATGTTATGAAACCAACTCACAAAATAGAAGAAAAGATAGATCAACACCTTAAAAATCATTCACCTCAGGGGGGAAACCTCCTTTACATTACATAAATGAACAATTATTGGATGATGAAAATGAAAAAACCTCCTTTCTATATATAGGATTCCATGGGGTCACAATATAATCCTAGCTAACCTAACAATAATAATGTAAGGGCACAATAGCAACAATAGTTGGATTTTGTGGGGCACAATGATAACAAGATGGGGACTAGAGGGGTACAACAATAAAAATAAGGGGGCTACACCAACAACAATAAGGGACTACAATAGTAATATAGGGACCTAACATGCCCCTCTCCTTCAAAAAAGTGTTGTCCTCAATGCTTGAGTAGTTCTGGATGCTTCTATATAAAATTCTCATTCTCCCATGTGGAATATTTAGTGGGTAAGTTCTTCCACTTGATGAGATAATTTGATATTGATCAATTTCGTAGCTGTCAAGTTCTTGTATCTGTGACTGCTTCAAGTTCCAATATGATTTTTCCTTCCTCATCAAGTTTTGGAAATATTGTTTGAACTGGAAGTTTGTTGCCTATAACCTTTAAGCATGAAAACTGGGAAAATGGGTACACTGAAGAAGAGGCAAGAATCTCCAATTTGTATGCCATAGTACCAATATTTTGCAACACCTTGTAAGGACCATAGTACTTTGGTGATAATTTTTTATCCTTCTCAGCTTGCTTCAGGATTTTTTTTTTTGTATGGTTGTAGTTGTAAAAATACCTAGTGTCCTACCCAAAAACTTCTCTCACTACAATGTTGATCCGCCTGTTGTTTCATTCGATTTTGTGCCAAATTTAGGTTATCATTTAAGAGTTGGAGAACTTGTTGTTGATGCTTGATGTGATATCCCATTTGTTTAAACTTAGAATTTTCTCTTAAATATGATGTGATGGATGATGGATAATATCCACAAAGTACCATAAATGAGGTCATTTTTGCTTCATTATGGAAGTGAGTATTATACCACCATTCAGGAAAAGGTAACCACTTGACCCATTACGTTTATTTAGCATATACAAAACAACGAATATATCCTTCCAAACATTTTTTCACTATCTCATTTTTCCCATCGAATTGAGGATGATAAGATGAGCTACGAGCTAATTGTGTACCCAAACAAGAAAATGATGCCGTCAAAAAATTTCCAATGAAAATGGGATCCCTATTGCTTACAGTAATATTTGGGTTTCCATGTAGCTTTGGAATTATTTCCATAAATTCAATAGCAACTATACTTGCTTTAAATGGATGAGATAATGCACAAAATTGTGCATACTTGGTAAGACTATCAACTACCACCATGATGAAACTCTTGCCTTCGGATTTAGGTAAAACTATGATAAAATCCATTGAAACCTCCTCCCAACATTGACTTGGAATGGATAAAGGTTGTAGCAGACTTGGGGTCTTAATGTTCACAAATTTATTTTTCTGGAAAACCAAACATTCTTCCACAAACTTTTGAATATCAGATTTAAGGCCATCCCAAACAAAATCTTTCTTCACACTGTGGTAAGTTTTTGAAAATCCTGAGTGTCATCCTAAGGGAGAGGTGTGCAATTCCAAAAGAATCTTTTGTTTGAGTTGGGAATTCTAACAAAGATATAAGCTATCTTTGTACCATAAGGAATCATTTTTTGAACTAAATGTATCAGATGTACTGGGATCTTGCTTCATCTTTTGAATGAGTGTCCACACTTCTTCGTCATTCTTCCATTCCTTCCTTCTTTCGGTTATCCAATTTGGTTGGATAATATAAATGGTACAAAGAAATGGTTCCACCTCCTCATCTGTTCTTAAGAGGGCATATGCAACAACATTTAGCTTCCCTTTTTTGTCGATGATTCAAATTCATAACCCAAAATATTTGTGACACATTTTTGCTGCTCTTCTGAAGATAGTCTTTGTTCCAAAAAGTATTTATGACAATCATGATCATTTTTTACCTTGAAGTGCCTTCCCATTAGGTAAGGTCGCCATTTCATTAGGGCATGAAATATTGCCAACATTTCCTTCTCATAAATAGATTTATGTAACTACTTTCCTTTAATTGGATGACTTTCAAAAGAAATGTGTCTTCCTTCTTGCATTAAAACAACACTAATTCCATTTCTCGAGGCATCACATTCCACAATAAATGTTTTTGTGAAGTTCGGCATAGTGAAGATTGGTGCTCGTAAAATTGCCTCTTTAAGATGTTCAAAGGCCCTAGTTGCTCCAGGAGTCCATGAAAATTCATATTTATTCAATAATGTTGATAGAGGTGCTACTATTCTCCCATAATTCTCAACAAACTTGCGATAATACCCTATTAACCCAATATTTCCTCACAATCGCTTTATGGTTGTGTTACACTAAATATTGTCACCTTGACATTCTGCTGACTGTATGAGCTCATTAATACTCATACATGCCTCCTCTACAAGTATTACAACCTTTGTTCCTCATTCCAAACCTTGAAAATCAGAGAAAAGTTCCTAAAACTGGAGGAAAAACCCTTAAAACTCAAAAAAGCCTTGGGTACGCAGGTAATATGAAGCCTGCATGCGTTTTTAGCTTGGGTACGCATGTAATGTGAAGAGAAATTGCGTTCTAGAACGCAATTTTCCGGTGTAATGCCTACGGTACCCCTGTAAAGTCAAAAAGCGTGAAATAAAAGATTAAAAAATTGAATTTTGGTCAATTCTGGAAGGTTCTGGATGAGATTTTTTGGGGATGAGTACGCTTTAGTAATGTGCATGTATCCCACACCTTAAGGAACTAATCCCTTGATGTGAGGAGCCTATCCCTTTGAAGGAGGATTCTATCCCTTTAAAGGTGGAATCCTAACCTCCTCATCTGCTCTATAAAAGGAGCCATTGGGTAGCCTCAAAGGGTTAAGTGAAGTTAAGAAGTTTTTGGAGATTGAGATTTTGGAGATTGAGGATTAGAGTTCAAGCTTTATGTGTGATTGAGTTGAAGTGCTGTTGAGATTTAGACTTCTTTCTGCTAAGCTTTTGAGAGGAAAGATCACAGACCTCTTTGTGCTCCTGGAGGAAGAGAGCAAGACTTATCAAAGTAGAGGAGATTCCTGCTTCGGACCCCGGGAAGGCCTTTCGAACATCAAGGCTAAGGTTTTAAGGTTCTTTTGTATATTTTAAGATTAATACAATCAAGTTCTGTTTTTCTCAATAAATTGTCGTTCGATTGTTTATTTCAATAAGCTGTCGTTTGATCGTTTATTTCATAGATTCCTTGATCACTATGATAGGTATGTTTTATAATTATATGTTATATAGGTGCTATTGATATTTTCTTGTTTGTTATTGCAGATCAACAAAAGATGATACTTTCTTGTGACAAAAGGGCCCTTGTTGCGACGAAGGATTATTGATGCAACGGAAGCACTGCGACCGCAAATAAGCATTTGGATCTAAGGTAGGATCGACACCTTCATAGCATTTATTTGTAAAACGAATATACTTAGAGAAAGACAAAATTAGTTGTTCGTTTGTTGCTAGATTGTCTTCTGACACTAGGGAGATCGGTCTTGTCCGCAAGAACGATTTATCCGGCCAACAAATTGGCGACTCCACTGGGGAAAGAACTTGTTTTTTGGTTCTCTTTTATTTTGATTTGAGGAAAAGTTTTTCCTGGTTTTTGATTGATTGATATCTGCCTGGGTAGCTTAGGTTTTCTCTGTTTTTGAAAGTTTTGAAGTCTTTTATGTTTTTCTTGAAGTTTTCAGGGGACCGCACTTTGTCTTCACACACAGTGCGGGCATCTCCGCACTTTCCTTAAGTAACCAGTGCGGGACCGCACCTTTTACTTCTGGGACCTGCGGACCTTGTTAAAAGCCTTGAAAAACTTAGATTTCTTCTTTCAGTTTAGTTTAGATTTAATTTAGGATTCTTAGCATCTACCCAGATCTGTATTTTTCTTTCAAAAATCTCTTGTTTCTGAATTTCTTTCAGCAATTCTCCATCTCATCAATCTCCATTAAGTTTATTGGGTGTTTTGAGTCTCTTTTTTGAGAAATTTTTAATTTGATTTCCTTTGGTCTTTACTTGGAGGTTTGTCTCAGTCTTTTCACAATTTTGCATCTTTTTGCTTTCATTTTTGCAAAAAAATTTCCCCCTCATTCGCCTTTGAGTGTTTTTTGATCTTTGGAACTCTCACCCGATTTTCTTGACTTCCACTTGATTGGTTCTTAGACTACATTAGAATCATCTTGTGTTTGAGAATTCTCTTGCATAGATTACATTTGCATAATTAGAATTCTCATTTTCAGAATATGAATGAAAAATGTGCATAGATTACATTTGCATACTTTTCATGTGAATTGTGCATAGATTACAATTGCATAGTTTATATTCTGAAAAAATCAATCTTAGATTTAGATAATTTTTTCTTTGATTTGAATCTAGATGTTTTTATGATTGTTTTAAAAAACACAAAAATATAAAAAATAGTTTTGGGATTGATTTGCATTAGTTTTTCTTGATGAAATTAGTGCATTAGAGAATTTGTTATATTTTCTCTTATTTATCAATCTTTGCATTGTTGGAAGTGGATGGAAACTCTCTCCTTACTTTAGGTAGGATTCATCGAATTGAAAAGATTACATTATCATATTCAATTGCATTCAGTTTTGGTTCGGGTCATAACACCATTGGTTTCATATCCATTTACCCTTTTGAGTAATAACAGCCTAAATAACACAGCGCTTAATTAAAATTCATCTAGTAATCTTTTATTTCTAGGGCTCTTATCACCAACATAGCTTAGGCTAGTATCTTGGAGTAGGGAGTAATTAACTCTCCAAGATAGCTAAAACAAACAAGTAGACAAATCTTGTGGTAGGAAGAAATTCCAATTGTTGCATCTATGCTCTGGGAAGCTCCTCCTAAAGGAGTCAAGCACGAGATCATATCTGAACCGGTGGGGTAATCAATCCTTCCTCATTGGGAACGATAGAAGATATACACGTATTAACAACGGTAAACCTCGGATAGACCATTGTCGAGGAGCCTGGGGTCACTTGTCGGTAAACCTTGGATTCTTTCAAGGAGCCTTCAAGGGGATTGAGCTTTGTTACTTTGCCCTTGCGTGTGTGTCGGATCGTAGACTGTTCCCCCAGGTATATTTGTTTCAGTTGGTAACCTTAGTGACCATAATCTTTAGGATTCTTCCTAAGGTGACGGTGGAGGGAAGATCCCACTGTACCTGGAACAGACGTCGACTAGACTCACTTGGACTCTCTGGGGGTTCTCTTCACTCGAGATGGTTTTGTGAAGAAACTTGTGCCAGTCTGTTTCATTAAGCAGGTTGTCGGGGTAACTGTTCCAACCGCCCTTTCTGTATTAAATTCTACAATGTTGGATTTCATCACCAACTAGTGTTTTTAGTACGGGAAGTTACTGCTTGTGTGTGGTTTGACTCCTAGATTTGATAGCGCGTGTTAATTTGTTTGTTTTTACTTTTTGAGACCATAGGTGTGAATTGTGAATTTTAATTGTTAGGTGTAAATTGTTAATTGTTAATTTTAGTTTTAAATTGTTAATAAAATTCACCGAAGTTGAATATAATGGCAACTATTCCGGAATTTACCAACCATGGAACCCCTCTTAACGAGAATCCTAGTAATTTTCCTTGCTTTGGAAATGTTGGTCCTCCTTATATGGCTACATTGTCATTACCTGGATTTACAATAGGTTTACCGATATGGTTATTTTCAACTTCGTTGGCCCTGAATACTCCATTTGTTCCACCTCAACCGAATGCTTCACCTAAGCAGAGTTCACCATCTCAACATCACCAACCTTCTGTTGACCCTTTACCTTCTTCGTCTAATATTTCTTCCTCCATTTCTTCCTCTTCGCCTGGTAAAAGCCTTGACGCTAGTAACCAGGTGGCGAAGAAGAAGAAAGGGAAGAAGAAGAAGAAGAAGAAGAAGAAAGAAGTCAACCAACCAACCATGGCTGAAATGTTAGTTGTGTTGAGGAAACCTCCAGCAGGCTGTAGATTAGAAGTAGAGTGTGAGGATGTTTTCCTTTTCTCTCTCAGGAATATAAATGAAGATAGCACAGTTTGAAAAGGAAAAGAGCTGCAGTCTCACCATCATTCCCAAAAGTGGGCATAGCCTCGACCCACTTCGTAAAGTAGTCTACTGCTACAATAATGTAATTGGCTTTGAGCACAAGCTTGAAAGGCGTTGTCAATATATCAACCCACTTTGTAAGGGGACAGAGAAGCGTTAATATTTGGGCTTGAAGCTGGATAGCGCGCATTATGTTATAACCCAACCATGGATGACACTTTTTAATAGTTAATACAATCCTTGAAAATCAGAACCAAAAGTACATCTATAAATATGCATTTATTATTAAGCGAATCAAAAGTAGCCCTAGCTCCACTGTGGGAATCATTGAGCACAGCCTTAGCTTCTTCAAGAGTTAAGCAGCGTCTCAGGATTGAATCAACCCCTCGACGGTATAAAGCATCACCGATAATCAAATAATTCTTGGCCAAGTGACGCAGCTTACGACGCTCATCTTTCGAAAAAGTAGAGGGAAACTTCGCAGTCTGGAGATACACAATGATATCTCTGTACCAAGGATCCTGTGAAGAGATAAGAAACAAGTGTTCATCCGGAAAGGATTCATCATAGATCATCTCTTCCCCACAGGGCAACTCGGAGATCAATTCCGCGAAAACTAATGATTTCTTGGATTTGGCAGACATGAACTCAAGATCAAATTCCTGTAAGATCACAATCCATCTATTGTATTTGCCCCCAATCACTCGCCTACTGAGGACAAACTGAAATGGATTGGCAGCTGCCAAAACATAAGTTTTGCGAAGAATAATGTAATGTCGGAGTCGCTGCACAGCATGAACTGCTGCTAAGGCTAATTTTTCTATCGGAGTGTACCGAAGTTCAGGTCCTACCAGTCCTCGACTAAGGTATTAAATAACATGCTCAGCAAGAGCATCATCCTCCTGAACCAGAACCATACCGATGGTAGATTCTGCTGCTGCCAGATACAAAAGGAAATCCCTGCTATAATCAGGTGGACTCAATAAAGGAGCAGAGGTCAATGCTTTCTTCAAAGCATCGAATGAGCGTTGAGCGTAGTCGTCCCAAAGAAAAGGAACTCCTTTCTTCAACAATCTCATAAATCCCTTTGTAACTTCAGCATAATTGACGATAAACCTCCGAAGAAAATTAGACTTTCCTTGAAGACTTTGAAGCTGGCGGATAGAGGACGGGGGAGGCAACCGAAGTATTGCCTCAACCTTGAAGGGATCTACCCTTATCCCTTCCCTTGACACAATGAATCCCAATAGCCGACCGGATGTAACCGCGAAAACGCACTTGTTCGGATTCAATCTAATCTTATAGAACCGACATCGTTCAAATATTTTCCGGAGGTGACCAGGATGATCCATCCTCTTTCGAGAATGAGCAGCTAAATCATCTAAGTATGCCTCGATAATCTTTTTGATGTCGTGAAAGGCATATGACATGGCCCGCTGAAAGGTAGCCCCAGCATTTTTAAGACCAAAAGGCATTTTCTTGTATGCAAACGTACCCCAGGGACAAATAAAGGCAGTCTTATGTTGATCTTCAGGATGGATAGTAATTTGATTATATCCGGAGAAACCGTCCATGAAGGAGAAAATCTCGTTACCGGCACACTCGTCAATGATCTGATCAATAAATGGTGTGGGGTAATTATCTTTAGGACATGCTTTATTTAGGTCTCTGAAATCGATGCACACTCGAATCGTTCCTTGCTTCTTATCTACGGGAACGGTGTTTGAAACCCATTCAGTCAAAGGAACTGGGAAAATGAATCCCGCCTTAAGCAGCTTCTCAACTTCAGCTTTGATAGCTGCTGCCTTTCTAGGATTGACCGGACGAAGTTTTTGCCTGACCGGCTTAGCGTTTTCATACGTCTTGATCTCATGCTGGACAATAGATGGGTCTATGCCAGGCATTTCCTCATAAGACCAAGCAAATACATCCCTATACTCTTTGAAGAGCTCGGTGTAAATTTGAATCTCTTCACGGGAACATTCAGCTCCAATGAAGACATTCTCGACAATATTGGGATCCCTGGAAATGTTCACCGGGATAGTAGGAGAGATCACAACCATGTTCCCTTCAGCATATACCTGTGTTGGTGCCAAAGGGTTCAAGACTGGGTGAACAGGACCAGGAGACTGAGGACTTGGAAAACTAGTTTCAACTTCGTTTAAGTCAGGTAGGAAGTAAGACCGATGATGCAAATCATCCCACGGTCTATCTATACCAGTCATGGCTTCCGGGATGGCCTCTTCAGATGGAAGAGTGGTATCAAGGCAATCCTGGGCCGAAGAAGAACTAAGCGTCCAAGCCGGAGCCACATCACCATCCAACTCTTCCGGTGAAAGAGGAGCTGGGATGGTTTCTGCAGAGTCAACAATAGACTGATATGCAATCTCAGCTGCAGAAATAGGAAATGCCATTCCACCCACTTGACCTTCCACTAATGTGGCAGTAGGGGAAGGTAAGGTCCAAGGGTCCAAAAAATAATGAGTTCTGAAGAACTCTCTTCGAAGGGGAGCCTTGGAGGATGAAATAGCATTAATATGCACCGTAGGAGGAGGAAGATCGAAAGTACCCATCAAGGAAGAATACATTCCAACTCCTAGATTCTCAACAGGCGCCTTAGTATTATCCAAATTTGGAACAGATGAGTCGGGGACGCATTCGGGTCTATGCGAGGGCCGGTCAGTTGATCCTTGTAACAATCCTCCTTAGGTGGAAACATACAGTGAAACAATGGTCAATGGCATCCATCTCATAATCAACAGTTTCTCCCCAACGAAGGTTGTAGTCCAAGCTTGCATCCACTACCTCAACACCACATATTGACGAGTTTTCCCCCAACCTGGTCCGGCAAAGCAGGGACAATACCATGGGTGCAGCGAGAATGGCCATCGAACACGGTAAGAGCGGTGCTAAGACAGAGCAGCTTTGGGAGATCAGTGTCTTCCAGCATGCGAGAGACATCACGCACGTGGAAGCACCCTCATCAACAACCGTTCGAAAGATATTGCACTTCCGATACGATGATTTAATATGAAAAGCCATGTGATGAGGAAGTCTCTTCTTAAAATTAGTCATATCAAAGGTAATCAGAAGAGAATTTTTCGGATCAATAGCCCCAATGGCAGTGAGAAAAGCACTGCGCTGAGCCGGACAAGACTGGAGTACCTCTAAAGCCGACATAGCACAAGGACTCTGCGCCAGATCTTCTACAATCGAGTAGTTCTGGGCAGCCCTCGCATTTGGATTAATCGTTGATCGCTTAGAAGATGCTTTGGGCATCCGAGGCATAGACTCAATAGTAGGCTTCGTAATGTGAAGCGGCTCAGTAGCATCAGGAACTTCCTTAGCTTTCGAAGACTCTTCTCCGCCATAATCACGGGATCTCGTAGCGATATCCGCGTGAGCACTCATCATGAAAATGTTCGATGGAATTTCCCCTTCCTGGGTGCTTCCAGAGGAAGCCCCAGGATTTTGGTTCGCGCCAACAACTAATTGCTGCCCTTGGGGAAAAGGGTTTGTTAACACAACCTGGGAACTAGAAGAAACCTGCTGGGCTAACAAGCGCTACGCATCCTGAATTTTAGGGCAAAGGTGTGTGAGATGGTCTCCAGTACACAACTTGCATGGAAACTTCACTTTCTTCTTCTCCTTTGGACCCTCACCAACATGCTCGTTGGTCTTATTCGCATTACCCTTCCCGTTCTTGTCCTTCTTATTGTTATTTCATCCCTTCTTCTTCCCATCGGATTGTTGATTTCCTTTGGGATCAGAAGCTTGGACAACATTTATGGACAAATATTGGGAAGGTGATGACTCTGCAGGCACAGCCTAACCAGAAGGAGCAGATTGTAAAGACAACTGCTGCAGTTGAGAAAGCAGGTTGGCTGCACCACTATTGATCGATCCGACAAGCCCATCACCATGCGGACCAGGCTTAGTTTTGGATAAATCTAATTTGGAGCGAGGAGCATTGGGAAAATATTTATAAAGGACCCCAGACTGAGAATAGATCAGTTCCAGCTGTTGGGCCCTAAAAATGGCCTGCTCCTCAGAAAATACCCCAGATAGGGATACATCTTTTGAAATGTCTGACTGCAGATATTTCAGAAACCATTCGAGAAGGAATTCTCCTGGAATATGAGCTTTAATAAGCCTCTTCCTTCTCCTCCATTCCTGAATGTGATTAGAAATGTGAGTTGCCTCATCCTGCTTAAAATTAGCCAGGAGTTCGGTCCCAGCCTCATATCTGACAGGCAACTGAAAATGGTTCAGAAATGTGACAGCCAGTTCTCCAAATGTGGCGAAACTGCCCCCAGTGAGCTCTATATACCATTTGGCAGCATTCCCAGTTAGGGTGCGTTGAAATAATCTCAACCTGATCGAGTCATCGATCAAGGAGTTCGAAGAGCACCATAAGTGGAAAGTGGTGATGTGGTCCGCCGGATCCTCTCCATTCTTACCTTCAAACTTTGGAATGTCTGAAGGAAGTTTGGTCGGGACCGGAGGCCACCCCGGACTATAACGAATCAGATCATTAGTCAACTTTGACAGATCTGGCAAGTTTAACGTTGCCAGAAAAGGTAAGCGAGGCGGAGCCTGAGGATTCCATCCTTGATGGGATGGATTCCCAACATTCTGAAAAGAATAGCCTGGATTTGATAAGGCACCAGGTTGCCAGAAAGGACTCATAGAAAAAGGAGAAGAACCTCCTCCCAACGCAGAGTTACCAAAGCCCAGACTAGTTCCCCCTGCTGAAGTATTGAATGAAGAGGAGAGCCCCTGATAGGGGTTCAGGGCATTAGAAAGAGGAGAAAAGGTCTGGTAAGCACTCGACGAAGGGAAAGAAGTATTCCCTTGATGACCTGCGTAAAACTAATTCCCTGCCCCTGCTGTAGTAAACACAGGATTCCACCCTGTAAAAGTAGTCGAACTTTGCCCCCAGACCAAGGGTTGAAACTCTGGGTCTGGGACGTAAACGGAAAGGACCCTAAAGAAGGATTGGAACTAGGAATGTGCCCAGTTCCAAAGGGGAAACCCTGAAAAGAAGCTGATCCACTAGCCATAGAAGACATGGGTGTAGATCCAGCTACAGCAGCGGAAAAGGAAAAAGAGGGATTCCCACTAGAGGGCATCCCTGAACAGAAGGGACCAGAATGAGAAGCATGTGCTTGGGTGAAACTAGAGCCAAACAAAGTAGCACTAGAAGCAATCGAAGATAAAGCAATAGTGCCCCCTCCTTCAACAGAAGCAGGGGTCTAAATGCCTGCAGCACTCACGGCAGAGGCCGCGTTCCCAGTCGTGGCCATCGAAAGATAGGAAAGATACGAAAGATCTTCCGGTCTCTGAGACTCAGGTCCGATGTACTGAACAACGAACGGATAGTCAGGAGGAAGAGGAGATGGACCTGTCGCCGGAGGCTCAGGTACGTCTTCGATTTGAAAATCTTCTTCCTGAGGAAACAAAACTCGCGAGGTGAGCGGAACGCTCCTCTCGAGACCGACACCAGAATCAGCTATGAAACCTTCAGACCTTTGTGGAGGATCTCTCTCCACTACGTCAGACGCCACAGGGTGGTAACCACCTGCTAAATCACTCCTACGCCTTCTCGAATAAGGCTCTGGACTCTCGGGAGATAACCCCCGGATTCTCCTCGAACGACGAGGCGCTTGATCAGCCACTTTTATAGATTTTAAATTAGACTCAAAAAAGTGAAAAGCTAGGCAAGCTAGGAGCAAAGAGCACTCACTAAAATAAAAATCCCTGAGATACAATCAAGCAAACAACCTCCAAGTATTTCCGCTCCGGGTGATGAGGACCGGACACCAAAATACAGGAAAGCGAAATATAGGACCTCCCGAAAGCAGTCTGGGATGATTAGGGCCCATAACAACTAGCGAAGGTATCAGAAACAGTTACGCCGACCTCCTAACGACAGCCTTTGCCGGCTCAAGCACCCAAGCTTCGCAAGGGCACCCCCCAGAAGTACTGCTGAAAGTGATGCGACGTCTGCCTCGGGTACCACGGGTATTCCCCCCCGCAGTCACCTGTGTGGAACCTAGGAACGGCAACTATGGACACCAATCCGTATCAGAAGCTGGGCGGAACGGTCTTGAGGTCAGATTCAGCTAATCGGAGGGGGGGTATCCCTCTTCTCAACCTTCTCTTCCCCTCGCGCTTGACTCTCGGATGAGAGCTTTCCCAGTCCACCTCACGGAGTTGGATTTCGCTCAATTAATAAACTTCTATGTTTGTTTGAGCGGCCTTGGAGAGTTAACTCTCCACTCACCTATTCCAAGGCCCTACAACCTAGCTAGTTGGTGATTGACACTTAGAAAACTTGCTAGTTGATTTTAGATTAAATCGCTTATTTTAATGGGCTGTTATGTTAAGTCACAAGGATATGGAGATGAAACTTATGGTGTTTTGACGCAAAAGAAATTAATAAAAACCTAACTACATGCAAATGCAGTTATTGTCTTTCGATGAAAAGCAATCTCTATACAGGTTCTACGAGATTAAAAATTGTATTTTTCTTTTCAGATAGCAAACTCACACTCACAAAAACTATGAAAATGACTAAATGCTTAAGTGCACCTAATGCAAATCACTACAAGCATGCAAATTCTAAGATGCAAAATCTCCTAAAGCAGAGTGAAATTTCCCAAAAGCTCCTTCAGTTTTAACTCTTTTTGGTTGCCCAGAAAGCTAGTTCCCGAAATCAAGAACTCTTAATATGAAGACACCAAAAACGCTTAAAAACAAGAGGAAGAAATCAATTACAACTCCTCCCCAA